>OZJO01009216.1:0-11499 GCA_900406225.1 Acrobeloides nanus
TTAACGCCCTCCCTCTAATTAACACCCCCCCCCTCTTCTATGGGGCTAAAAAATCAACCACTCCCAGATATGCCCGAAACCGTTAAAAATGCATAACAAATCTAAAACTTGAGAGAATAGCGTTTTTTTATCATGTTTGTTTTGGCACTATAACTTTCGCCACGAATCTCGCCACACTAACTTTCGTGTCAATAAACATATTTTAATTTCAGACTAATTGAGGTGCCTGATTTGCAATAAATACGTATATTGACACGAACGTGTCGAAAGTTACGTGTCAAAAGTTATGTGGCGAAAGTTGTAGTTTTTGGCAACGTGGCGAAAGTTACGTGGCAGTTGTCATAACGAAAGTTATAGTGCCGTTTTTTTCTCTTTTCTTTTCCTAATGAGAATTTTTTGGATTTTTGATAAAAATGTATTGATTTTTTTATTGGTTGATGTTGGTGACTGGGGGAAGGGGTTGAAAAATTAACGCTCCCTCTAAAAGACGCCCCTCTCTAGGAAATGTTGAAAAATTAACGCCCCGGGGCGTATTTTACAGTATTTACAGTAAATTTACTTTGACTGATTATGTTAAGATAAACTATTTTGCTAGCTTTATTTTTTTTTAATTATCTGATACAACAAGTTTTAATTTTAAAAAATGACATCAAATATATTAATTTTGAGTGGATTTTAACAAAAATCGAAAAAATTTAAATTTTTTACTCAAAATTCGATAAATGAGCTGCCATATAGAGAGTACAAAAGGCACTTTATGTATAACATTGTTCTAAAGAAAAAACCGTATTGTATACTAATAACTGACACACTTCCTACTGGTATATTCGAATTTTTTGAGAGATATTAGATTTTAGGCTTAGGCTTTAAATTTTTCGGGATTTAAAGTTTAAAAGCAAAAAATTCGAATTGGAATAACAATTAACAAAAATATTGCCCGTTTGATTAAAAATCGCTGAAAGAAGAAGAAAAAAAGATATAGAGAGAAAAACAGACATAATACACAAATAATTATTAGAAAAAAAGAATGAAAATAGAGCTCAGTTTGGGGCCAATGACTTAATTAAAGTTGAAGGGGCACTAGAAACGAATCTACTCTACACGTAGATTAGATTCGGATCTAATCTATGTGTAGAGTAGATTCCGAAGTTTCAAGTGAGAATAACTTTCCAGGGTCATCGAATTTTCGAATGCAGTCTTCAGCAAAGTTATAGCTCACAACAAGATGAATAAAATGTGAAAGACCACATTCGAAAATTCAATAACCCTGAAAAGTTATTTTCACTCTAAACTTCAGAATCTAATCTACGGTAGAGTAGATTCATTCCTAATGCCGCTAAATGGACATATAAGATAAGGCCTTTGGCAAAAATGGTAACTTGTATAAAAAATGGCAATCATAGCCAAATTAAGTTGTCTGTTAGTAATGCTCAAGAGTCAAAAAGAGTTAAATTTGGCATAAAAAGGTGTCATTCATTTTGAGCAGATTAAAAAAATGTTTTTTGAGCCCCCCGTTCACCCATTTTTAGTCAAAAACCTTCTTTCACAATATAAAAAATATATATGATTAGCAGTATTTGTAGCCTATGGAATGAAAAAAAACAAGTATATTATCATTCGAAAATCTCATCGAATTTCTCATCATAAAGCAAAAGTTTTGAGAATCATCATGACACCAGCACTGAGCAAACCTAAAAATTGTCAAATTAGTTTTTCTCAATATGCACAAAAATTTTCTTACCCGCAACAGGAAGAGTGACTACCCACGACAAAGAAATATTCCTGAACACACTCCAGTGGACTGAATGGCTGGCTTGAACTAGTCCAACTGCGACTACACTACCGACCTAAACAAGTAATCATTTTTCGTAAACTAGTATAACTCTTTTCAAGGTCAACACAGAAAAAAAGTATAGCGCAGGATCAGGTAGCGCAATAACAATTTGAATGGAGAGGGTTCGATTCCCACAGGACGCAATCAATTTTTCGCATAAAATTACCTCTAAAACGATGTTTTTCAGAAAAAAATCGAAAATTTTTATATTTTCGCTTCAATACACACTCTTATTTCCCTGGTTCAGGATCAAAAAAGAAATAGGCCAGCCTAGAGGATGGGCCATTTTCGCTCTCTGCCCTGGAGGGGATGTCCAACTGACTTCAACTTTTTCAAGATATAATTTCTTACTTTGCATTGGGTCGAACTTATCGGAAGACCCAATTTGCTGGCGAAGAGCACGGTCACCGCAGCACCAAATTCAATAGCAAATCCACTTGGCGGTGTAATCTTGGTCAAATTTTCTCCCACCGTATAAATAACTCTATGACCCAACAACCATAGTCCAACACACATACCAGCGGCTCCGAACAACAACAAATACAATGGGGTTTGACCAACTTGTTCGACCGAGCCTGTGTCATATATAAGATAGAGGGAGACTAGAGGAGCAATGGCGTTACTAAAAAAGTTTTTTAAAATTTACAAGGGAACATAAGGCAAAAAAATAGAAAATTTTTTGTAAAAAGACAAAAAAATTCGGACACGAGTGGGATTCGAACCCACATCTCTTTAGATGAAAGGCAACTGTCTTAACCACTACGCTATCGCCCCGAAAAGGTAATCGTAGCATAAAATCAATATCCCCTAAACGCTAATTCATTTTTTCCAAATTGAAGATGCTCTACAAGAATATCTAGGGCTTTTTCGAAATTTCCACGACCAACTGGGGGTAGGCCCCTTGGTAAAAAAGTAAAACAATTTACCTAACGTCATTTCCACCATGTGCAAAACCGCCAAAACAAGCAGTGAGTACTTGGAGGAAGGAAAAAAGTTTTGAGGCCTGTGGATCTTCTGGTTTGCTCGAACGGAAGAATGAGACGATTGATGAAGCGGGTCGGATTTGTGTGGTTCCTAAATTTTAACATTGAGGAATGTTGATTTTTTTTAGTTATACCTCGATGTGGTTGCTTCGGCTCATTTGGTGGTGAAGGAGAATGCCTCAATTTGCCATTTTCGAAGCTCAACAAGGCTCGCATTGATTCCGATTGGCAAGCAGTCTTTTCCAAAGTTCCATGATGATGGTGTGGAAGTGGTGCGCCTTTGTGCACATCCACAATTTTCCCATTTTTCGTATGGACTTCAGGCGGAGCATTTAGCACACTTTCCAAATCCGTTGATGTTGCTGCTAAAATTTTTTGATAGATTTGAAATATACACAAAAGTTTAAGGGTGATTGTATATTTTGGACGATTTTTACAAATAGACACACAACAGATGTCTAAAATTCTAAACAAGAAGAAAAATTTAACACGGAAATACGGGTTGATATTTCCGTGTTAAAACAAGAACACGTATACGCTAAACTAAGACCCGTACGTTCTAAGTTGGGGATGGGAAATTTTACCCAAGATTGACGCCTTGAGTCGGCCGGAGAAGAAGAATTGGACGATTAGAGCAGCCACTACACCCAAACCAAGACTTAGGATAAGTACACTCCACAAAGGCCATTTATCGAAGCCCAAATCTGAAAGAAAAATGGTAATTGTTGATAAAAATTTTTGGAGCTATTGTGTATCAGGGGGATCACCCCAGGGCCAAAAATCGAAAAAAATTTTTTCGATTTTTGACCCTGGGTGACCCCCCTTGATTCACAAACTCCAAAATTTTAACCCCTTACATGTTGAACCATCATAAACTATGGCAAAAACATTCACAGCAACACATAAGAAATATAATATTGGCAGCAAAATTAGACCCCAACGAAGTGGTCGGTTCTAAAATTTACAAAAAATTTAAACTTTAAAAAATTTCGGAGCCACCCACGTGAAAATTTTTAGAAAAAACGTTTTCCCGATTCAGGCAAGACCTGTATATTGAAGCGAAAAGTCGCAAAAAATGCATTTTCGCTTCAATATACAGGCCTTCCCTGAATCAGACAAGCGTTTTTTCGCTTCAAAAATGTCAAATTCGGATTTCCCGTATGTTTAAAAAACATTTCAAAATATTTTTTCACGTGGGTGGCCTTCAATTTCTTACTCTGCGCAAGACCAAATGATCAATTGCCACATAGAAAAGTACTGAAACAAGACCCGAGAGTAGTGGAGACACAAACCAAGATGCAACTAAAATTCAAAAAATTGTGTATTACAACGAAAATTTCTGAGAGACACTTACAAATCCGTGTAACTTTAGACCAGCGAATGCCTTCGGTACCGCGTAGAAGTAGAGAATACCCGATAGTTGCGCCCACAATGCTATGTGTGGTCGAGACTGGAAGTTTGAAGGCAGTGGCGATCAACAACCAAGCACCACAGCCCGAAAGGACGGAGATTTGGCCGAGCATCAGCTCCTTTTCGGAGTTTTCGTAGACGGCCAAATCGATGACACCTTTTCGCATGGTGTCTGTGACCTTATAGCCTAAAATTTAACAAAAATTACAAAAAAATCAATTTTTGAGGTTAAAAGCTTGAAAATGCTTCCCTGATTCAGGGAAATGAGATTTTGTATTGAAACGAAAATCGAACAATTTTAGGTTTTCTGCCTCAAAATCATCTTCCTGGGGGTAATTTTATGCGGGAAATCGATTGAGCGCATTCCCGAAGCTTGAAAATGCTTCTCTGACCCTGATTCAAGAAATTAGTGCATGTATTGAAGCGAAAATCGAACATGTAATAATTTCCAAAAGAAGCCTTTTCATCGCAATCGATTCCCCGCATAAAATTACCCCCAGAAGGATGATTTTGAGACAGAAAACCGAACAATTTTCGATTTTCGCTTCAATACAAAACACTAATTTCCCTGAATCAGGATCAGGGAAGCGTTTTTTTTATTATTAAAAAAATTTTCTTACCAAGTAAGGCAGCACCGAGGGTCTCGAAGATACTCGCCAACAAATATGCCTGTTGTAGGGTAAGCACCTTGCTGCCGACGCTCGTACCAAACGAGTTGGCCGTATCATTTGCACCGATGGCAAAGGCGAGTATGAATGCAATGAAGAATCCCAACACGATCGTCCAAAGCACTTCATTCTGAAACTGAGCAAGAACCGTCTCGATCATCCCAAGGAATAAGCTAATCAAGCTTTTTAGAGAACCGGGTAAAATACGGCTAGGAGTCGAACTTGTCGAAAAGAATAGAATTCAACGTTCTTCTTTCAAGCCTAAAATTTAGACAAGTTTTAAACAAAGAAAGAACTCCAACTTTTTATAATAAGATTAAATTAAAATTTCTTGCGCAAACTCCAAACTTTAAAAGGTTTTTGGCTCGAAAAAAGTTATCTAAACATTCCCCATTTACCTAATAAGATTAGCGCAATCGTGATTGATCATTGGTCGAAGGAAGGAAGGAAGACGAACATCTCAGCCAACAACCCCAAAACTACTTGTCAGCAGTTCGTTCTTCCTTGAAATTTAGTATGTGAACTTTTGTTTGATCAATCGCGTCATAAATAATCATAAATAACGGTTTCGGACAAATAGAACAGTTTTTGGCCAACAAACACGCATATTAGTCATGCTTTGTTCCCCCACGAGAACCTTATACAAGTTTTATTTTGTCTTTGACATATGGTGTTCTTTGTGCGCTGTCTTGTATTGCACTTTTTCCTGCCTTATTTTTTGCGTAGTGCCCAAAAACTTTTTTCCTTTTTTCTACGCAAATGATTTTTATGCCGTTTCAAACAATCTAACTTATGTACCAAAAAATGAGATTTTTGCGAATTTTTCAAAAATTTTCAAGTTTTTCAACACAATGACCCTTACGACTTTTCGCTTCAATATACAATACGTCTTCCCTGAATCAGGGAAGCGTTTTTGTTTCGAAAATGTTTCAAATTCGGATTCCCCACATGTTTTTACCGTCATTTCCAGAAAAAATCTACACCAAAATCAATTCGACGTAAGTGGGATTCGAACCCTGTACTATTGAACTCGAAGTCAGAAGCACTACCACTGAGCCAAGCTCGCGAAAAAACGCGGATTTTGAATTTTGCTTTAAAATTTGCATAATTGAATAATTTACCTTTTCTTTTCTGTAGTCTTTGATCTGTCCAAAATAATCAAAATAAATTAGTTTTTCAAGATACTGAAGACAAATAGCGTGGAAATATTGAGCAAATTCTCTAGTGTTCAGCAAATTGTTTTCTAAATTCCGATTTTGAAAAATTATTTTGCACTAACACGTCATAACACGTTCAAATAGTCATGAAAAGTAAGAAAAACGTTTTAAATTTTCTAGAGCTATGTTCGTCCGCAAATAAGGCTACGCCACTTCTTGTACTCGTGCATTTTTTTCTTTATATAATTTTTCAAAAACGATCTTATTTGTGTAACAAGTAAGGTTTGCACAAATAAAACACACGAGAGCAATTACGTAAAATATGAAGATCAGTCAAAATCGGACATAAGACAATGTTGGAGTTATTTAACCGGTCACCTAAAAAATGATCAAAGTTTGGTATCGACAGAAAAGATCAAAATTGACATCATAGACTAATTGATGGTACTACCCTGAATTAGGGAGCCAAAACGACAGGGTTCTGAAACCGAAAAAACCGTAACGATTAAAATTTAAGCCATCTTAAAAAGTTTTTCATAAAAAGTGATGTTCTACAAAGTTATTCCCTGATCTCAGGAATAGAACAAAAAAAAATTCAGCCCAAACGGATTTAAAGTGATCGAGATATGGCCCTTCTTTTGAAGTACATTCCATAAATGGATCAGTGGGCAAAAACGGGTGACTAACTACCTGAATACTCCCACTATAAAAATTATCAATTTGGACCAAAACGCGAGCACTAATTTTCCCAATCACATGAACAATGTGACATTGTTCTTATCAAATTTTATTGGATCAGTAAATTTTATGACCTCTTTTAACAAACAAGGTCTTTGATGTATTTAAGTGCTTACAAGATTCTATCTAAGCAATCAAAGTCTTTTATACAGGGTGTCCCAGGTTCGATACCTAGCTTCGTCGTTTGGTTTTTGCCGAAAAAATTGGTCTTGTCAAAATTGAGACTAATTTTTGGGCAAAGATCAAGCGACGAAGCCGGGTATCGAACTCGCGACCTTTCGGGCAACAGCCAAACACGCAACCTACTGCGCCACTGAGACCACGTCGTCCGACTACCTTAAATTCTTTACTATTTTTTCTCAATTTTGACAATTCTATTTCTCATCAATGTGAAAAGATTTTTTGATACGGTTTTTTACGTTGTTGGGGCATCACTAAGCTAGAAACCCCCTATAGGGTTATTTTTGGTAAAAATTTATAAAAAAAACTGAAATAAGTTTGAAAAAATCGCTCAAAAATAGCAAAAATTCAATTGTTTGGACCACCTTGTAGTAAAAACTTAGACAATCTTTAATTTTTGAATTCATTTTAGGTGCCATTTATGACTCATAATGTTTAAAGATCTCTGTCAAAACCACTCAACTTTTACCATTTCTAAAAGAACAAAATTCATTTTCTCAATAAACATGACCAAAATTTTTTTCTTTAACTTCAATTCAAACTCTTCATGTGATGATGAGCATGACCAAAAACAAGAAACAAGTCTACTTCCAAAAAGACAAAATTTTAGACAAAGATTAAATCGTTAGACAAAATCTGTAAAATGAAAACATAAAAATTCGAGAATTTTCAAAAATGATAACACAAAAGTAAAAAGATCGATTAGAAGAAATAAAATGAAACCGATCGGCCAACGTTTTAAACTAAAAATCCACATGACAACACATGTTTTTTCCTCGCAGCTTCTTCGGGGAACTTGAAGAATGGCTTGATAAAGGCGTGAAAAGTCTAGAACTATAAGAAAAAAATTCTTCTAGTGTAACAAATTTCATTGCTCCGGAACAAAGTCCGTGTAGAGAATAAAAAATTGTTGGATAAAAAGTTGTCATTCGTTCCTGGTGCAAACAGATAAGACACTAACCATAAAAAGTTATGAGCGAAAAAAATTTTCAAACGTGTTTAAACATTGAAACGAAGAGCTTGTAAAACTAAGTCTGTTTATTGAAACGATTTAATAAAACATTATAAAATTCAAAGTCTTGATACTTTGGGGAAAAATTCATAGGATAAAGTTTTTATAGCTCGCCGAGACAATAAAATGACACTAAAATGATTCAATTTGAACAATGTTTTTGATTATTGAAACGAAAACCCTGATTCATGGTTTTCGTTTCAATAACCCAAAATATTTTTCAAATTCTATAATTTTGGTGTCATTTTATCCGTCTCGGCGAGTTATAAAAATTTTCCCCAAAGTATCAAGATTTTGAATTTTATAATGTTTTATTGAATCGTTTCAATAAACAATCTGATTGATCCTACAAGCTCTTCGTTTCAATGTTTAAACAAGTTTGAAAATTTTTTTGTTTCGCTCATAACTTTTTACCGTTCGATTTTCAAGTAGTGTCATAAAAGTAAAAAACACTCAAATTTTTGTGCTCTATCGCATGATATCAACTCCCCAAAAATAGCCTGATCCTTTAAAAACCGGAAATTTCAAAATTACAAAAAAAATTTCAGCAAGTAATATCTTAAATTATATCGATGAATCATAGTAAAATTGGTATATGCATCCTGATCAGTAATTTTTGAACCCTAAAATGGAAACCCCACTAAAGGAATACATCATAAGTAGGAGGACAAGATGTACAATAAGCATGTGATGTGATGGGCAAACTCAATTGACTACGATTCTAACTGATAACATAAGAAAATAGTCCATCAGTTGGTGCTTAAGCAAACATCTTTTGGCCAAAAACATGAATTTTCTAGAAAATATGGGTGGGATTTTTGCAAAAAAACATATTTTTAACTTCATTTTTTTGAATCTAAATCCAATATAAAAACCAAACGGCACGCAGCTCTAAGATGCTGCATGAAATTTTAAAAAAATAAGAAAAAGGTTTTAAAAAATACCTAACTTTTACAAATTGACCTTAAATTCAAAAAATCTCATTTTTTTCCGCCCGCCAAATATGAATTTGACCTTAAAAACTCTTACACAAAAATCTGCAAAAGATCATCAGCATCAGCCTTCTCTCGAACCGAGTCTGAGCCGAATTCCGTCGGACGTTTTTTTCTCACTTTTCTTGTCTGTCTTAAGTTTTGATTGATAATGATTTGGCGAAAAAATGTCCCGAACATAAGGTTTGAAAGAATCTTATTTCTTAAGATTGTTGGCTAAATACATATGGAATATAATTTGTTTCATATGATGTCAATAATGAACAAAATCTTTGTTCTTATAGAGTGGAATGTATTATTAGACATAAGCAGCTCTTTATTTCCAAGTNAATCTTATTTCTTAAGATTGTTGGCTAAATACATATGGAATATAATTTGTTTCATATGATGTCAATAATGAACAAAATCTTTGTTCTTATAGAGTGGAATGTATTATTAGACATAAGCAGCTCTTTATTTCCAAGTATGGGGCACAAAATTATGGAGAAGTGTTAAATTAGTTGCTAAGAGATATGACATTTTACACAGATTTATAAGAAACAATCATATCTAAATATGGACACCCATGTAAACATTTTGAGTCACTCCTCCCACCAGTAACTTACTCAGAGAATCGTTCCTTCAGAAATCGAAAAGTGAAAAAAATTTTTTGCACCATTGTAAAAAAGAAAAATTTTATCCAAAAAATTTTTGCTCCATTTCAAACATTTTTTTGGAAATCAAAATTTTTGTCATAGTGAAATCGAACCTGCGGGCCCAACGTTACTTAACTTGCCAGATCGGACGGTCAATTTTTTAGCAAACTTTGAATTGAATTTTCTCGAAAAGGGTATTTCCGATTTTCGCAAAAATTGGGGGTACTACCATTTTTCTATGCGCTCTACAAGATGGCGTTGTTATTTTTTGAAAATTACAGAAGGAAAAACGAATTCAGGTTTTCGCTTTAATACACAGGCTTACTCAAAAATCATTCAATTACAGGCGGAAACGGACTATACCTATCGCTTATAGCGCTCGGTGTCACTTATGAACTTAGCCTCACTTACGAGCTCGGCCTCTCTTGGAAGTGATGAGCCTCGGTTCAGATTAAAGAATATGACCTAAAGAAATTTAAGAAAAACAACAATCAGACCACCTTACGAACACGTTGGCACCAAAGAATAAATTCGCCGTGCAAAATGTGACTTTTGTACTACTTATATACTGTTTGAATCGTTGGTGGGCACAAACAGAAGAGACCAAAAAGATTGAAGAAAAAATGTAATCCGTCTTATTAGGTCTATGATCAAAACCAATCTGTCAATAAAGGTTACACTTGCATCAGCCATAAAGAATAGGATCGTGTCCCGAAGAAGGGTAAAATACAAGAATTTGGGAAAAAAAAACTTTTGGAAACATGTCAAAACTTGCCCAAAACGAAGATTCATCAAAAAAGGTTAAAAAATGTGACAACCAACTTACTTAGAATCAATTCGCTGTGCAGAATTTTTTGACCTTTGTACTACGTGACTTTTGTACCAATTATCCTTGCCCAGAGACCAAAATGGGCCCACTTTTTTGGGAACCCAAGACCCAAAGGACTTCGGATCCCATGGGTCCGGGGCCCAAGGACTCGGAACTTCATTTGGGTCTCAGACCCGGGACACAACTGGGGTACCGGACCCATTTGGGTCCGGACCTATTGGACCCAGGACTCAAGAACCCATTTGGGTCCCTGAGGTCCTGGGTCCCAGACCCATTTTCGGCCTCTGTCCTTGTTACTCGCGAAAAATATGCGATTTTGATCACGATAATAAAATTTGCTCATTGTAACAAATGAGAACGAATTGCTACCATTAATGGACAAAATATTGGGTTGTACCATAATTTTCGAGCTTGTGCTATTTGAATGGAATCTTTACAAAAATGGCACCTATGGGGGTTTTCCTGTGTGGGAAATCTATTGCACGCATTGCCGAATCGTGAAAATGCTTCCCTGATTCAGGGAAAGGAGTGGATGTATTGAAGCGAAAATGAACCAACATTAGGATTTTTGTCGGAAAAAAGGCTGTCTAGGGGTTTTTCTAGACAGGGAATCGTTTGCGCGTATTTCCAATGCATGAAAAAATTTTCCTGACACTGATTTAGGCTAGTTTAAACGATTTTCATTATGAAACCTTTTTAGAGAGTATATCCCATCGTATGGATACCTTCCTGTGGTTAAAATAAAAAAATTCCTTCGGATTCGAGTTCCCCATGTTGAAAAACCCTCGAATAGAAAAAATCAGAAAGTTGTTATATAAAAAGAAAAAAGTTGTGATAAATTATAGGCAAAATTAACAATCAGAACTTTAACATAAACTTGGCTCAGTGGTAGTGCTCCTGGATTTGAGTCTAATGGTCACGGGTTCGAATCCCACCAGAGTCTATTTGATTTTGCCTCAAAAATAAAACAAAGGATTGTCACTTTTTGAAACTTGTGCACCCCAAGTCTTTTAAAAAAATAGTCAAAAAAACTTTATTGTGTTTTGAGTTCAAAAGATTAT
>OZJO01009217.1:0-27524 GCA_900406225.1 Acrobeloides nanus
ATTTTCGCTTCAATATAAAACACTCATTTCCCTGAATCAGGGTCAAGGAAGCATTTTCATTTTCACTACCTATATTAGATCAGTTTTCGATTTTCGCGTCACTACACAACTAAATTTGAAAATAACTCAACAATGAACGAGCCAATTTCGATGTGGCTTGCTAAATAATTATCAGCAATCTTATAATATTAAACGAGAAATGTCTTTCTGTTTGTTTGTTTGTGTCACCGAATTTTGTAACCTTAACTGCAGTCCCGTTACGACTTAGATTTTTGGAAAGAGCTCGGTGAGAGAAGAAAAACGACCCCAAAATCATGGGGGTACCCCTTCTGAAAAAATTAAAAAATTCAATTTTTTATTTTGCTTTTTTAGCTTATGTATTTTTTCAGAAGCGAATACAATATTGCTTCCATGGCGCAGTTGATAAAGCGTTAGTTCGCAGTCGTAAAGGCGTTGTTTCAATCTCCGTCTCAACATATAATTTTTTGCTTTTCAATGTTTTTTTGAAAAAATCGATTTATTTGAAAAAAACGAAAAATTAAATAGAAATTGAAAAAATTCGAAAAAAAACTCGAAATTTTTTTTTTAAATTGAAAAAATTCTAAAAAAATTTTAAAAATTCGAAAAAAATTTTAAAAAACTCAAAAGATTTTTTTTAAATTTAAAAAATTCGTAAAAAATTTTAAAAATTCGAAAGAATTGAAAAAAATATATACGGCATTCTCAGAGCACCGAAAGTGCTCGGTCCCCAGGTTTATAAGTATATAGTATGTCCAAACGAAAACCCTTGATCAGACGACCCGGATGGCCAAGCGGGTAAAAGGCGCCTCCATGGAGCCAACAGGTGAGGGTTCGAATCCGGTCCTCACCAATTGGATTTTGCCTATAAACAAAAAATCCCATTGTCAAAGGGATAAGGCTAGGTCTAGGACTAAGTCTAGGGCTAGAGCTAAGGCGAGGGCTAAGGCTAGAGCTAAGGTTAGGACTAAGTCTAGGGCTAAGGCTAGGTCTAGGACTAAACCTAGGGCTAAGGCTAGAGCTAAGGCTAGGGCCAAGGCCATTATTTCTAAAAGAAGTTTTTGTGAAAATCAAACTTTTTGAACCTAAGGGGCCAACGTTGTTTAATTTGTCAGATCGAAAGGGTGGCTTCTTTGTCCATTTGGCTATGCTGTATATAACTTTTTACTAACTTTTTTGCCTGACCGCTGAAATATAATAAATACAATTTCTTTTCCCCTACGGGCGAGAAGCGCTCGGTTCCCCGGTTCTAAATAATAAAACGTTCTATTGCTCGGTTTTTTGTCGGAAATGTTCAACTCATTTTCAGGGTGGTGTGGAAGGGGAGGGGGGGGGGGGGGGGGGTATAAATTATGGACTATTTCATGAAAAAATGTTTTTTCTAAAATAATCATTTTTAGGAGTAATTCTATGCGGAGAATCGATTGCACGCACTCTCGAATCGTGAAAACGCTTTCTTGACGCTGATTCAGGAAAGGGATCGGTGTTTTGAAGCGAGAATCTGGAAATGCGATTTTTAAATTTTTTTTCCCTCTGAATCAAGTTCAAGGAAGCATTTTCACGATTCGGGAGTGCGCGCAATCGATTCGCCGCATAGAAAAACGGGGGTAAATNTTTTTTTCCCTCTGAATCAAGTTCAAGGAAGCATTTTCACGATTCGGGAGTGCGCGCAATCGATTCGCCGCATAGAATTACCCCTAAAAATGATCATTTTAGAAAAAACATTTTTTAAATAGTCCATAATTTATACCCCCCCCCCCTTTAAGGTTAATTTGTGTAGTTTATATCTTACTTTTGGAATCTCAATATCCTTTGGAACAGTAACTCGTTTCAAATGTTCTAAAACAATACAATGCTGGACAAAATGTTCCTAAACAATTGAAAATTGTATATTTTAAAAACAGAAGTACCTTTTTCTGGCATAAGAAAATTGCTTCGTCTACTAAACTTTTAAGATTTATCAATTTATTTCCACGAAAGAATCCATCTGCGGTTAAAATGGTCCTGGATTTTGTCTGTAAAATCCTTGTCGCTAATGATTCCGCACTCAAATATTTTGTGGTAGTGGTGTAACTCTAATAATAACCAACCTATAGCCAGCAAAAACGACACAGTGAATGGCACCTATCCGTGCGCACGCGAGCATTGCTATGGGCAATTCTAGAACCATTGGTAAGTATATAATCACCACGTTTCCCTTCTGCACTCCTTTGTTTAGTAGCACTGATGAGAACACGGAAACTTTATTGAAAANGAACCATTGGTAAGTATATAATCACCACGTTTCCCTTCTGCACTCCTTTGTTTAGTAGCACTGATGAGAACACGGAAACTTTATGGAAAAGCTCTTCGAATGTAATTCTTTGTTTGTCATCCGGCTGATTCCCCTCCCAATAATAAGCAACTTTTGGCCCAAGACCTTAATTAAACGCTTGTTAGCTTCACAAAATAAGCGGAGATAGTCGGCCTATTGAATGTGAAACTGACCTTTTTCGATATTTCGCTCCAAGCAGTTATAAGCAATGTTAGAATAAGCCCCAGCCATGAACCGAATAAAAACATCGCCTTGACGATAATCAAAATTATATTCTAACCCATGAGTGGAACGTTTTTTAAAATACATATTCGAGGCAACGGAGTTCCAAAAGCTATTTGGATTAGCTAGAGCTTGTTGATAAAGCTGCTCTACACTTGTTTGATCGTGAAAATCTTGTAAAGCAAGCGATTTCGATGCCATCAGGAAAATTCCGTAAATGAAATATATTTAAAATTAATACTTTAATCAAAGATAGGCAATATATGATCTATCAATAGCGTCACGACTCTATTGTTGCACTTTTTCCATTACGACAACGCTTTTGCCCCTCTTTTGTATCGATATAGTATTTTATGATTTGTGCATAAGTATCAAAGATGTCAAAAAATGTCATAAAAAATCCTCGGTAGAAAGGTTTTTACATGCATCTCGTTTTTTATGTCGTTCCAATTACGCTTTCAAAAACTTTTTTGAAATTTTAATTGAAAAAGTTGCCTGATTTGCAATATGAGTCTTAATTTATTGCAAATCAGGCAAATTTTTCAATTAAAATTTCCAAAGCTTTTTGAAAATGTAATTAGAACAACATAGAAAAAAGTAATGCATACAAAAACAAGCTTGTGTGCCGAAAAGCCGAAAATTTTATAATCCAAATCGGGTATGATCTATAACTTGACGAAAAAATTTTTTAATTTTGAGTATGTCAAATCGTAAAGGTTCCTTGTAAGGGTGCGCACAGAAACTTCTGAACGAGTTTATTAGTTCAGGGTGCTCGTTACACTGTTAAATGAGCTGTGAAACGTTGTTGAGCTCAATAAAAAACGCTGTTAGACGTTGTCGAATATTGTTGCGCGACAACGATTTTTCGACAACGTTGTCATCGTTTTTATGATTTGCATTAAAAATTGCAAATACTTTACGATTTTTCGACAACGTTATCGAGATTTCTTGAGATTCTCGACAACGTTGTCGAGAAATCGTAAAGTATTTGCAATTTTCAATGCAAATCATAAAAAACGATGACAACGTTGTCGAAAAATCGTTGTCGCGCGACAATGTTCCACAGCGTTTAACAGCGTTCTTTATTGAGCTCGACAACGTTTCACAGCTCATTTAACAGTGTTTTTTGGGCGTGACAACGACTAACGAGCACCCTCAGAAACTTTTCTGAACGAAAATATGCGAATTTCGTTCAGAAAAGTTTTTGAACAAACAAACTTGTTCAAAATTCTTTCAGAAGTTTCTGTGCGCACCCTAAACTCAAGTAAAAATGAAGAAATGTATATGAAAACTGGCCTTATTGGAGGGGGTTTTCTATGCGAAAAATCGATTGCAATCATTTCTGGAACTTGAAAATTTTTCCTTGACCCTGATTCTGGGTAAAAACAGTAGAATCTAAAAATTGCATTTTCTGAAAAGTGTTTTCACGCTTCCAAACTATGCGCAATCGATTTATTGCATATGAAAACCCCCCGTGTCCGGTCACTTGGCCGGAAGTTAACTCGTTTAGATGAAAACCTAGTAAAATGCTTGCTTGTCTTTTTGACATCATACAAGCAAGCATTTTACCCACAAAGAATAAAATTCAAATTGAAGTACAAAAGTTCAGTGACCGGATCGGCCAAATGACTGAGTCGGTCAAGTAACCGATCGACCAAGTGATCAGTCGACCAAGTGACCGGAAATCGAAAACCCCCCTATATGAATGTCATTTTTGGCGTACATAATGTTGACACGAAACGACTTTTACACGATAAAGTTGACATGATAAATTGGTACTAAGCCTTTGGTTACCGCGACGGTTACCAATCAATGGGAAAAATTTCCCATGAGAAAAACTTTATTGGTCAAATCTACTTCATTTTTTATTTTGAGAAAATTCGAACATTTTCCCAATGGGGAAAAAAGTTCCTATGGGAAAAATTTTTCCCATTGGGAAAATTTTCGAATTTTCTCAAAATAAAAAATGATTAGATTTGACCAATAAAATTTTTCACATTGAATTTTTTTCCCATGGGCAATTTTTCCCATTGATTGGTAACCGTCGCGGTAACCAAAGACTTAGTACCAATTTATCGTGTCAACTTTATTCATGTCAACTTTATCGTGTCAACTTTCGTGTCAACTTTATGTACGCCTCATTTTTGAGGTGATTTGACTTAACCTTGTCGAGAAAAAATAACTCGAAAACGCCAAAAACAGTGTATTATATACACGGTTTTCATATGCAAGAAATCGATTGCGCATAGTTTCGAAGCGTGAAAACACTTCCCTGAAAGTTGATTTTTAGATTCTACCCTGAATCAGGGCAAAAGAAAATTTTCAAGTTCCGGAAATGATTGCAAACGCGATTTGGGTGTAATACTTTTTTTGTCCGATACTGTAGATGCACAAAGGAATAGGTGTAAAAAATCATGCTTATGAATTACTGAAGGAGACACACCTAAGCCTAATAAAAAATCTATCAAAAATGTCTTTTGTTAGAATGTCTTTCTTGAAATTGTCAGAGACTTTTTTACTAGTTAAAACTTGCTAAATTCAGCAGCCAACTTCTTTAGTGCATCGACGAATATTTAAATTAGTTCAAAAAATGATATACCAGAAGTGGGTATCATTACTGATAGTTATTTATGGGGTGATTTTAAGCGGCAATACTTCTTCTGCACTACTTGAAAAATATAATCAAACCGCGGTTCTGAATTTCATGAAGAACCTTGAGACAGATAATTTGACTAAAGAATGTACAGGAAGCATAAGAAAGGTTTTTGCCGTTTGATAATCTATGAGCTAACAACAAATTTAGGCGCTAGCACATTTGTCCCATAGAGAAAGACAAAGACAGCTATTCATAACTGCATTCACTTCAGGTTGGACAATTAAAATGTAATGCAAAAAACAATCGCTAAAAGCTTAGGTGATGCATCTAAATTTCAAAACACCGAACACGACAGGTGGATTTTCAATGCCCTTGCATGTATCAATGCTGCCGGTGAGCAAAATTTTCATGCTTCTCCTATCCCACTATCTTTTTGTGCTTTAATGGACGAGGAATTCGAGGGCACTGCATATGGGATTTGTATACCCACATCATGTTTGAATGAAAAATACAAGGTGAGAAAGACTTCCAATGTGCCATTCATGCACAAGGTTATAGATATTATCCTCATGGAAGACCGTCTCACTTTTCAATGACGGAACTAAGAAAGAAAAACCGTTTGAAATATGCTTGTCCTCAAGACATAAAGAGCAATGGTATCAACAATGGAAGCCAATTTTAGTTTTTTGCTTCTTGTTGCTATTCCCTTGCTTGATAATCATATCTAGCACCAACCAAAATAATCAATTTGGTTACAAGTAGGGTGTTCTGTTGTTTTCTTCTAACCGAATGTTTTTAGAAACGTTTCACCATTTTATCAACAAATCCTACAAGCATTTTCCCTAAAGGAAAACTTAAAGTTACTTGCTCACGTGTCTAAAGAACCCAATTCAACGATTACGTGCATTGTTGGCCTACGAGTTCTCGCAGCTTTCTGGGCTGTACTAGTTCATACAACGCTGTTGATACAGCCTTTTTTCGAAAATCTCGAAGAATATGAAGACGATATGGTCAATGGATTTTGGAATCAAGCACTTACAAACAACACATTAGCTGTAGATATTTTCTTTGTGATCAGCGGAACTCTAACGTCGTTTAATTGGTTTAAATCTAAAGGTAAATCTAAACAATTTGATCTATCTACTTTTTGAACGTAGAAATTTTATGCTTGAAAATGGCAACAATTAGTCGCTGATTTTTGGGACCTACTAAAACGGTGTCTCACCCGGGTGCGGTGATTACTAAAACAGGGTCTTCAGGGGGTCAGCCTATTTTTTAGGTCGATACATTTTGGATCAAAGCAAAATATTCCTAACTCAATCCCCTCTTTCTAATGTTACAATTTGAATTTCCCGCCAAGATTGTTTCAGGGATTGGCGGGAAATTCAAATTCAAAATCGCAACTCAAAAAATCGCCAACTTCAAACACGATTATCTCGACGACGATAACGATTCAGAATTTACTGTAAAAACAAAAATGAACTTCATTCGTAAAAACTTCATTTTTCATGAATTTTTCGAATATATATAAATGATGGCAAATTTCGCTAAAAAATGGGCCGACCCCGCAGAGACCCCGTTTTAGTAATCGATTTTTCGAGTGGATTTCTATAGAAAGTACCCCAAAGGAGGGGAAATTCAAAAATCGGATTGTAGCATTAGAAAGAGGGGATCGAGTTAGGAACATTTTGCTTTGATCCAAAATGTATCGACTTAAAAAATAGGCTGACCCCGCGGAGACCCCGTTTTAGTAATCACGCACCCGCACCAGGATGAGACCCCGTTTTAGTAGGTTCCGCTAATTTCTAGTTCTAGGAAATACCCAACAACAAACATGGAGCTCTGCTAAGTACTGGTTAAAATTCTATCGACATCGAGTATTTCGACTGTGGCCTACTTATATTTTTGTTCTAATATTATCTACATATCTAGCTATAACATTCTACCACCCGATGTGGCCACCCGTAGATGCGTATATTCAGTGCCCAAAACATTTTCTCGAAAACCTCTTTTTTCTGAACGCTCTTTATACACCAGCTTGTTTGCCACATACATGGTATATCAGAGAACTTTTAAAAACATAACATTTAGGTACATTGGAGCAGAGTTTATCTTCTTTTTGCTTTCGCCAGTTTTTCTATTAATGTTCAAACGTGGTAGAGTCAGCGGATGGATTGCCTCTATTTTGATTATTTCTATATCCTCAATACTCAACGTTCATGAAACGATCAGAAATAACTTTCCGCCTGCTTTGTTACATTGGAAACATCCTGAGATGTTCAATCAAGATTGGCTTGGGGTAAGTTTTAAATTGAATATGACTTCAAACTTGACAGCATTTTCTTGCACTCTACATTAAGCCGCAATATCGAATTGGTCCCTACATTATTGGACTAATATTGGGCTTTGAATTGGCCAATATTCAGTCCAATCAACTATCTATGAAAAAGAAGAAGAAACGCATTTACTTGAGTGTTTCGATGTTTTTACTCGGCTGTTTAACCGTACATGGGCTCTATCCAGCTATACAAGTAAAATTTCAGTCAACAATATAAAGGCAACTTTTAGGAGTGGGACTGGACTCTGTATCATTTACTATATGGCGCTGTCTTTAGAAATCTTTTCGCCATATCGATTGCACTATTAATTTATAACTGCTATGTTAGCGAATCTGATCCATTCAACAAGATTTTAAGTCTAAAATTATGGATGCCTCTGTCATCGATCAGCTACTCCATCTATTTGGTCCATGTGGTACCAATAACGTTCACGTTTTTGCTAGATCAATTCCCAATGACGTATACAGATAAATGGCATATTGCTTTCCACTATTTGGTTCAGTTGTCGCTAAGTATTGCTATAGGCTTCATTGTGACAATGTCAGTTGAGATACCATTCCGGAATTTGGAAAGAATTTTTTCGAAAAAGAAGATTCATCACGAATAGCAAGAGAACAAGCATTTGCTTTAGTTTTTTCCGTCGTTGGTTTTATTTATGTAATAAACTTTTTATTTTTGAAATTAGGCAAAAGTTTTCGGACCCGACCGGGATTCGAACCCGGACCTCCTGGACTTTTTATTCTCAAATTTTTCTGTACCTCGAAACGAGAAGTAGCAACGAAGGAAATACAATCCCATGGAAATGAACATCATGGTTGTCACCATACAACAAAATATCGGAGCTAGTGTCGAATAGGTACTCCAATAGCCAGCATACAGTTTAAAGTCCCAGAAATCATGTTCAAACTATGGTTTTTCTATTTTGTGGTGAAATTTTATTTTTTTCCTTACATCAAATTTGAATAGATTATCTTTTTTACAGCTTTTTGCATCTAATTTCTCATTATTTTATAGTTTAAAAAATGGTGCAACTTCTTGAATTTCACCAAATGACCCTTTTTGAATTGTTCGAGAAGATACAGCTTTCTGTTCATGACTTCGAAAATTGGCTTGTATCTCAAGGACTATTACATGGCTCCATGTTATGCGACAATTGTCAGCAGCCAATGGATGATGTGAATAAAGGAGGAAAAAGATACTGGGTTTGCGAACATCAAGGATGTAGATTTGGGCCGAATGACAAGAATATGCCGACGAAGGGATTTTATTCGGTAAGTTTCTCATTTAAATAGTATATATACTCGATATTATTAGAGCACGTTTTTCTCGCGCGCTAAGCCTGGTAGAGTCCCACTAAAGTCGATCATTCACCTATCTTATCTTTGGGCTCACCAACGTTGCACTTTGAAAGAGGCCATGTTTGAAACAAAGATGACGCGCAGTACCATCATCAGATGGTGGAAACGTTTCCGTAGACTATGTCGTGACTATTTTGCTGCTCATCCTGTTCAACTAGGTGGACCAGGAAGTGAGGTCGAAATAGATGAAACCTTCTTGACGACACGTAAATCACAGCGTGGTCATCGTGTCAGACATCATGGCAGGTGGATTTTTGGAGGCACAGAACGCAGATCAAATCGTTCATTTATGGTACTTGTGAGACGTCGTCGAGCCGTTGATCTGCTACCTCCGATTCAACGTCACATTCGGCCCTGAACAATAATATATTCGGGTATGGGCAAGGGTGATACAGGGTGCGGCAAAAGTTCCCGTGATTTTTTGAATTACTGCATATAGTATTTTGACCATAACTCTTTAACCTTACATCCAATTCCAATGATCTTGGTGTCTAGATAGCTTGAATTTACAGCTATCCAATGACACCAAGATCATCGGAATTGGATGTAAGGTTAAAAGGTTATAGCCAAAATACTATATGCAGTAATTCAAAAGATCATGGAAGTTTTTGCCGCACCTTGTATTTAAGCTCTTTTTTTAGATGAATGGAGGGCATACTTGCGAATAATTCGCCTTCCAGGCTAATGCACCGTCGCGTTCGTCACGCTTGCAATTTCGTGGATCCCATAACGCGAAACCACACGCAAAATATCGAGAGAAAATGGGGAGAATTTAAGTCCATGATCAGAGCTAAGAAAGATTCATGACTCAAGAGTCACATCGATGAATTTTTATGGCGCGAACGCTTTGGAGAGACGGATGAAGTATTCTTTAATTTTTGGAACCATGTTTCCGAGCTTTATCCGTGTAATATTTGATTATTTTGCTTATTTTGTTATGATTTTGACTGTAAATAGTGTTTTGTTGTTCCATATTTGTATATAGAAAAAAATAAAATTTCACCACAAAATAGAAAAACTATAGTTTGAACATGATTTCTGGGACTTTAAACTTTATGCTGGCTATTGGAGTACCTATTCGACACTAGCTCCAAAATATCCCTAATTCAAAAACCATTTGAGTATTTGCAAACACCAAAGGCATACCAGCAAGAAGGTTTATTATCGCATCGAGAAATTTCAAAATTCCTACGTAGCTCTAAATTTGATATCATTGCACAAAAATTTTCGCCTCCCTTGTTACAGTGTCGGGATCGTTGGTTATCTTATAAACAACTGCTACATGAAGTACGTAGTCGAAACTAAGCACTCTATCCTACCTTGCTTTTCTCTACCCACCCTGTTTGTCACTATCCTACCTTGCTCAGCCCTTCCCTGCTTTGCCCTGACATGCACAACCTTGCAATACTCTACCCTACTTTTGATATGCTCTGCCTTCAGGGCCCCCTCCCCTCCTGGCTAAATCCCTGTTCGACAGAAAAAGATATTTAACACTCTAAACACGTCTGGGGTCTGTGAAAAACGTAAAAAATTCATATCTCGGCGAAATCGAAGAATTTTTTAATGCGGTCTTTTTTATGTTAGGCTAGCGTTCACCCTTACCATTGCAACCAAGCTTGGAAAAATAGTAGAGACGCTAGACTACAACATACAAAAAACCGCATCAAAAAAGACAACGAAATAAAAAAGTTATGAATTTTTCAATGTTCAAAAAATTGCTCTGCCGATAGAGGGTTAAAAAATCATTTGTTATGAAATTTGATAATTATTTTTTTATGTTTCCTGGACACCAATGTAAGAGAATAGCGTTTCGCTTTTTTCGAAAAAATTTCATTTAAGGGGTAAAAAAAATGAATTTTTCAAATACACATAATTTTCAATGAAAAACGTGATTTTTTGAGCTTATTTATTTCGCTGTCTTTTTTGATGCGTTTTTTTGTATGTTGTGGTCTAGCGTCTCTACTATTTTTTCAAGCTTGGTTGCAATGGTAATTTACCAAAATAAAAAAGTTACGACACTTTTTCGAAAAAAGTCAAAAATCGAATTATCGGAAAAAAAGAACCCACATGTGTATCGAAACGAAAATATGTGGAAAAGATGCACTAAGGCCCATGACCTAACCTAAAAAAGACTGCATCAAAAAATTCGTCGATTTCGCCGAGATATGAATTTTTTACGTTTTTCTCAGACTCCATTCATGTTTTGAGAGTTAATCAACCCTAAACATAGGGACCTCCATCACCCTATTAAAAACCGTCCACGATTTCTAAGTCAAAAAGCGTACACCGGTCATTTTTGGGATTTTCTACAGGAATAGTAGAATGGATATAGGAGAATCAAATGCTGTAAAAATTTTGGTCTGAAACGGTTTCCTTCCTGGTTTTTTCTTAGTCTTTTTGTATATAGTCAAAAAAGCCCTTTTTTTCAAAATTTTCGATTTCTTTTTAAAATCAATATGTAGCCGGATATTTTGTATGGTTGAGCTACCGAAATATATTTATTAGCTACTACCATTGAATAGGAGTGCACACATACTCAACGTGCGGCGAGACTGAAGAGAGAAGCTGCCTGAGGCAGCAAAGGTGTTTAGCACCACTCATTGTAGTATGTGCATACTCAATATATACAAACATAAAACACAGACTATTTATCCGGCTACAAATATTTTGAATGCGGTTTTTTGCTATTATTCGACCGAAGCAGCTCCAATACACATTTCTAGTAATTTATTTTCATCTGAATCGATCAGATTTTCAAAAATTTTGAATTATTCTAAAAAACCTGAAAATGGGTAATTTTTGAAATAATTCGATAATTCATCTATTTGTACAGTTGCCAACTTTTTCCTGTCGAAATTTACTGTTAATTATACTACTCTTCAAAATGGCTTGGTCCGTTTTAACAAAATGTGGCGATAAGTGGCGACAAATCAAGTCTTAAAGGGGGGAGGGGTGCCGTTTGAGGCCCTTCTCCGAAAAAAATTTTTTTTCTTCTCCAAATTGGCTGATTTTTGGTACTTGGGGGTTTTCGAGTACGCGAAATCGATCGGCGCAAGTCCCGAGTTCCGAAAAAATTTTTTTGACACCCTATAGAGGTACCCCATGTTAAAAATTCAATTTTTTCAACTTTTTTATTTTGCTCCAAATTGCTGATTTTTGGTACTTGGGGTTTTCGGGCACTAGAAATTGATTGGCATAAATCCCGAGTTCCGAAAAAATTTTCATAACCCCCTAAATTTTTGAGAAAAAATTCGACTCAAAAAATTTAGGGGGTTATGAAAATTTTTTTGAACTCGGGATTTACGCCAATCAATTTCTAGTGCCCGAAAACCCCAAGTACCAAAAATCAGCCAATTTGGAGCCAAAATAAAAAAGTAGAAAAAATTGATTTTTTTAAAGCTAAATTTTATTTTTTCGCTAAAGAAAGCATTTACAGTCTCTGAAACATGATCAAGGAAGCATTTTCAAGATTCGGGAATGCGCAAAATCGATTCCCCGCCTAGAAAAACCTAAGAATCGACGGTTTTTCCATAAAAATCCGAAACTGTTTTATTTTCGCTTCGATACACCCACCCTATTCCCTGAATCAGGGTCAAGGAAACGTTTTCACAATTTGGGAGTGCGCGCAATCGATTTCTCGCATGGAATTACCCCCAATAGGGTCATTTTTACAAAAAAATTTCTTTCTTCCAAATTGTCGCAAAATCCACCCCTTTAATTTCTATAGAAGGGAGAACATCATTTTGGTGTTAGAGCGAATACCGTTTTGGTGGTAATACAGGTCTGAATTAACGCCAATATGGTGTTAATCTGAATTTACACCATTTTTGGTTAGATTTGGAACATTCAATGGTGTTAGGGGGAACACCATTTTGGATAACACCAATGGTTTTGTGTGTGTATCACATCATATTACGACACCGATTTTAATCTATTGCGTTGGATAAAAGATGAAGCTAAAATTAAAACTTAGAAATCATTTGGGGTTTAGGCGCTCGAAATGGCAGTTGCTAATAGGGGTCATCCTGTCAAGAAATCGATTGCAATGATTTCCGGAACTTGAAAATTTTTCCTTGACCCTGGTTCAGGGTAAAAACAAGTAGAATCTAAAAATTGCCTTTTTTGAGAAGTGTTTTCATGCTTCAAAACCATGAGCAATCGATTTCTTGCATATGAAAACCCCCTATTTGGGTATCATTTTTGGTGATTTGACTTAACTTTGTATAGAAAAAAATAACTCGAAAACGCCAAAAACAGTGTATTATATATAAGGTTTTCTTATACAAGGAATCGATTGCGCATGGTTTCGAAGCGTGAAAATGCTTCCTTGAAAGTTGATTTTTAGATTCTACTCTGAATCAGGGCGAAAGAAAACTTTCAAGTTCCAGAAATGATTGCAAACGCGATTTGGGTCTAACACTTTTTTTGTCCGACACTGTAGACGCACAAAGGCATAGATGTAATAAATCATGCTCGTGCATTACTGAAGGAGGCACACCTAAGCCTAATAAAAAATCTATCAAAAATGTCTTTTATTAGAAGTCTCTGACGATTTCCTGAAATTGTCAGAGACTTTTTTTACTAGTTAAAACTTTCTAAATTCAGCAAACAACTTCTTTAGTGCATCGACGAATATTTAAATTAGTTCAAAAAATGATATACCAGAAGTGGGTATCATTCCTGATAGTTATTTATGAGGTAATTTTAAGCGGCAATATTTCTTCTGCACTACTTGAAAAATATAATCAAACCGCGGTTCTGAATTTCATGAAGAACCTTGAGACAGATAACTTGACTAAAGAATGTACAGAAAGCATAAGAAAGGTTTTTTTTGTAATCTATGAGCTAACAACAAATTTAGGTGTTAACACATTTGTCCCATAGAGAAAGACAAAGACAGCTATTCATAACTGCGTTCACTTCAGGTTGGACAATTAAAATGTAATGCAAAAAACAATCGCTAAAAGCTTAGGTGATGCATCTAAATTTCAAAACACTGAACACGACAGGTGGATTTTCAATGCCCTTGCATGTATCAATGCTGCCGGTGAGCAAAATTTTCATGCTTCTCCTATCCCACTATCTTTTTGTGCTTTAATGGACGAGGAATTCGAGGGCATTGCATATGGGATTTGTATACCCACATCATGCTTGAGTGAAAAATACAAGGTGAGAAAGACTTCCAATGTACCATTCATGCACAAGGTTATAGATATTATCCTCATGGAAGACCGTCTCACTTTTCAATAACGGAACTAAGGAAGAAAAACCGTTTGAAATCTGCTTGTCTTCAAGACATAAAGAGCAATGGTATCAACAATGGAAGCCAATTTTAGCTTTTTGTTTCTTGTCGCTATTTCCTTGCTTGGTAATCATATCTAGTACCAACCAAAATAATCAGTTTCGTTATAAGTAGAGTGTTCTATTGTTTTCTTCTACCCGAATGTTTTTTAGAAATGTTTCACCATTTTATCAACAAATCCTACAAGCATTTTCCCTGAAAGAAAACTTAAAGTTACTTGCTCACGTGTCTAAAGAACCCAATTCAACGATTACGTGCATTGCCGGCCTACGAGTTCTCGCAGCTTTCTGGACTGTGATAGGTCATACAGTGTTATTTATACAACCTTTTTTCGAAAATCTCGAAGAATATGAAGACGATATGGTCAATGGATTTTGGAATCAAACACTTACAAACAATACATTAGCTGTAGATATTTTCTTTATGATCAGCGGAACTCTAACGTCGTTTCATTGGTTTAAATCTAAAGGTAAATCTAAACAATTTGATCTATCTTCTTCTTTTTGAACGTAGAATTTTTATGCTTGAAGATTAGTCGCTAATTTCTAGTTCTAGGAAATACCCAACAACAAACATGGAGCTCTGTTAAGTACTGGCTAAAATTCTATCGACATCGAGTATTTCGACTGTGGCCTACTTATATTTTTGTCCTAATATTATCTACATATCTAGCTATAACATTTTACCACCCGCTGTGGCCACCCGTAGATGTTAATATTCAGTGCCCAAAACATTTTCTCGAAAACCTCTTTTTTCTGAACGCTCTTTATACACCAGCTTGTTTGCCACATACATGGTATAGCAGAGAACTTTTAAAAACATAAAATTTAGGTACATTGGAACAGAGTTTATCTTCTTTTTGCTTTCACCAGTTTTTCTATTAATGTTCAAACGTAGTAGAGTCGACGGATGGACTGCCTCGATTTTAATTATTTCCATATCCTCAATACTCAAAGTTCATGAAATGATCAGAAATAACTTTCCGCCTACTTGTTTAAATTGGAAACATCCTGAGGTGTTCAACCAAGATTGGATTGGGGTAAGTTTTAAATTGAACATAATTCGAACTCGACAGCATTTTCTTGCACTCTACATTAAGCCGCAATATCGAATTGGTCCCTACATTATTGGACTATTATTGGGCTTTGAATTGGCCAATATTCAGCCCAATCAACTATCTATGAAAAAGAAGAAGAAACGCATTTACTTGAGTGTTTCGATGTTTTTACTCGGCTGTTTAACCGTACATGGGCTCTATCCAGCTATACAAGTAAAATTTCAGTCAACAATATAAAGGCAACTTTTAGGAGTGGGACTGGACTCTGTATCATTTACTATATGGCGCTGTCTTTAGAAATCTTTTCGCCATATCGATTGCACTATTAATTTATAACTGCCATGTTAGCGAATCTGATCCATTCAACAAGATTTTAAGTCTGAAATTATGGATGCCTCTATCATCGATCAGCTACTCCGTCTATTTGGTCCATGTGGTACCAATAACGTTTACGTTTTTGCTAGATCAATTCCCAATGACGTATACAGATAAATGGCATATTGCTTTCCACTATTTGGTTCAGTTGTCGCTAAGTATTGCTATAGGCCTCATTGTGACAATGTCAGTTGATATACCATTCCGGAATTTGGAAAGAATTTTTTCGAAAAAGAAGATTCATCACGAATAGCAAGAGAACAAACATTTGCTTTAGTTTTTCCGTCGTTGGTTTTATTTATGTAATAAAGTTTTTATTCTCAAATTTTTCTGTACCTCGAAACGAAAAGTAGCAACGAAGGAAATACAATCCCACGGAAATGAACATCATGGTTGTCACCATACAACAAAATATCCCTAATTCAAAAACCATTTGAGTATTTGCAAACACCAAAGGCATGAGCAAGAAGATTTATTATCGCATCGAGAAATATCGAAATTCCTACGGCTTTATACGTAGCTCTAAATTTGATATCATTGCACAAAACTTTTCGCTTCCCTTGTTACAGTGTCGGGATCGTTGGTTATCTTATAAACAACTGCTACATGAAGTACGTAGTCGAAACTATGCCCAATTGTCAACACTATCAATGTCGATTCAAACGCCTTTATGGTCCAACCTAGACCGAAACATAGGAGGCGCTTCAAAATTACGGCTAAATCAGGGCCAAGAAATCATTTCCACGGCTTGGGAATGGTGCAATCGATTCCCCGCCCAGAAAAACCTAAGAATCGGCGGTTTTCTCATAAAAATCCGAAAATGTTGATTTCGCTTCAATACACCAATTCCTCCTCTGAATCAGGGTCAAGGAGGCGTTTTCAAGGTTTGGAAGTGTGCGCAATCGATTCTCCGCATAAAATTACCCCTAAGGGTCACTTTAAAAAAAAAATTTTTAATTTTCTACTGGAAAATTTAAAAAAACCCACTTTTCACGAAGTGACCTCAAACCGCACCCCCCCCCCCTTTAAGGAGTTTCAAACTGACCTAATAAATCATTACAATCGTCGCGAAAAAAGATGAAAACTGTAAAAATTGAACCGAAATACGTTGGAATATCAAATTTCCATGGGTAAGTTATAAACTGACCAGGTAAGTTGTACTGACCTTGATTTAGTTTGCAACTTACCTTTGTCAGTTTACAACTTACCTGATCAGTTTATAACTTACCCATGGAAATTTGATATTCCAACGTATTTCGGTCCAATTTTTACAGTTTTCATCGTTTTTCGCGACGATTGTAATGATTTATTAGGCCAGTTTGAAATTCCTTAAGGTCAGTTTTAACTGACCTAAAAGGTCAGTTCTTTGATATTCCTGGCTAGACTACAACAAAAAACCGCATCAAAAAAGACAACGAAATAAAAAAGTTATGAATTTTTCAATGTTCAAAAAATTGCTCTGCCGATAGAGGGTTAAAAAAATCATTTGTTATGAAATTTGATAAATTTTTTTAAATTTTCTGGACACTAATGTAAGAGAATAGCGTTTCGCTTTTTTCGAAAAAATTTCATTTAAGGGATCAAACAAAAATGATTTTTTCAAATACACTTAATTTTCAATCAAAAACATGATTTTTTGAACTTATTTATTTCGCTGTCTTTTTTGATGCGATTTTTTGTATGTTGTAGTCTAGCGTCTCTACTATTTTTCCAAGCTTGGTTGCAATGGTAATTCACCAAAATAAAAAAGTTACGACACTTTTTCGAAAAAAGTCAAAAATCGAATTATCGGAAAAATAGAAGCTGCGTATGTATCGAAACGAAAATATGTGGAAAAGATGCACTAAGGTCCATGACCTGACCTAAAAAGATCGCATCAAAAAATTCGTCAACTTTGACTAGATATGAATTTTTTACGTTTTTCGCAGACCCCATCCGTGTTTTGAGAGTTAATCAACCTTAAACAATCCGAAAATTCTCGAATCTAAGACTTTAATCAAAAATATTTTCTTCTTGGATAATATATTTAGAGACTATCATGAAAAAAAACAATTAGTAAAATTGCTTGTCGCAAAAAGTGATTCTTATTTCGCGAACAAAATTCGTTTCAATGTCAATTATTTAGTGTAATTTGGCAGTCATTTTGCAATCTCAAAAGGAAAAACTTTTTTTCTATGAATTTTTAAATTTTGCCGTGTCGCTCATTCAAAAATATAATATTTTTCGCACATTTTAAAAAAAGAATCAAAGTTTAAACATTTTGCTATCGTTATCTAAAACGTTTTCAATTTTGTACATCTTTGCAAACACAAAATGAGGCAAAAAGAAATGTCCGCTACTCGGATTTGAACCTACGCCTTCAGAATCTATAGAGTACTACAAACTACAAATCAGCAACTCAGTATTTGCGAAAAAAACTTTAATCAAGGTGTTGACTCAAATTTCATGGTTTTTGTTGATTTTCTAATTTTTCTCAAAGTTTTATGACCAAATACCAAAACAAAAAATGTTATTACAACTACCATACATGCTTTAAAAAAGTTATTTTGGAGTAAATCGAACTTTTCAAAAACTCATGATAGTCTCTAAATATATTTTTAATTTTAATTGTTAGTCCCTTGTAATTTATGGCTTAAAGGAACAGTCCAGTCAGTTATAATCATATGAAAAATGATATGTTCGGAAAGATCATGAAAAATTGAGCATTTTTTGTTTTTACGGCATCATCTAAATCGTTTTTCCCATCGAGATAAATGCATTTGAAAATATGAATTCGTGTACATGTTATCGTTGTAATAATCAAACTTTTTTGAATTTTTTATCTTTAAAATCGTAAAAAAATAGCATCAATCGACAGAGAATTTTATGCTGAACAATTTTGCTACTTGAAGTTTGCGTAAAAAATTATTTTCTCAAGAATGCAAAATAGGTTTAAATTTTTGAATTTTTGTATATTGAAACGAAAACCCTGCATGAATTTAAACTTATTTTGTATTTTTGGTCGGAGAAAATAATTTTTTAACCCATTAACGCCCACTGGGTCATATTTGGAACGCAATGTAAATGACCTCTAGAGCAGTCAACTTAAACCCATTTCGGAAGCACAATAGCTTAAAATCTTCCTCTAATAAAATGCAACAACTTTTTCAAAGGTCACCGAGGGTGATTTTTTTTGTTTTCATAGCTAAAAAATTGATCCAAAATTTGAAAATTGTCATTTTTTACCCAAAAATTTTAACGATTTTCGAAGGGTTTCATTTTTTCAAATGATATGTTTTCTTAGGAAAGCTTGCATAAAAATGGTAGTTTAAAATCTCTAGAGTTTATAAAAAACAAAATTAGATTTTTTGGCTTAGCAGATTTTAAAATAAAAACCTTGGAAGTAGTGGGTCATATATGACCCAGTGGGCTCGAACCGGTCAAATTGCTTAAAAATCAACAAAGCGTTCGTAAATAGCATGATTCATTTTTTATGCTCTACATAGCTTTACTAATTAAAGATCGAAGAAAGAACACACTCTTTTGCTATAAACAGATTGACTATGGCAAGAGCTAAAACACTTTTAATTCGATCATTTCTCTTATATTCACTTGTAAAAGCCATTTGTAGAAAAAAAGGTGAAAATAGGATCCGTTGCCTCAGTGTCCAAACAAGACTTTTACAAAATGTGAAAAATGCAATGTCGGCCTGCACCCGAATGTTTTAAAGGTTTTCACATTCCATAAACACGCATGAATTTACCGATATTTTTACAAACTACTAATAAATTCTTTTTTATGCAATTTGACCGCTTCGAGCCCACTGGGTCATATATGACCCACCTCAAATAACCGAATTTTTAAAACGATACCCTAATTCTTTATATCTAGGGTAGTTTCTAGTACCATTTTAAGCTATTTAAAAAGAGAAATTTGGAAAAAGCATAGTTCCTCGAGTTCTGGGCTAAAATGGGTTAAACAAACTCACGCCTGTTTCAAGCGGCAATAAGTCTGTGCCAACTTTTGTTTTTCGATCATTTTTGATACTCTGGGGTTTTCGGCTATGGAGAACTCGAATCCGATGGAATTATCAAGTTTTAACTTCAGGAGGTATCTCTACTGGGGGAGGGAGAGAGGTAAAACGTCAAAAATCCAGGACTGTTCTTTGTATTCCACAAAAGGTCTGTTCTTTGTAATCCATTTTTGACTATAATCCCGAGGTCTAGGACAAAAAATAACGGCGGATTCGTGTTCAGCATCTAGAAGAACCCTAGGAATGTCGAAAATTTCGTTAAAAAACCGAGTTTTATAGCGAAATATCAACATTTTAAACTTAGGGTACATCTTTGAGACCACAATTTATCGAAAAAGTCTGAATATTGACACGAAAACATGAGTTCCGCTCAAAAAGACCGATTGGATCGTATTCAGCATACACTCTTACCCACTACTGAAAATAATTTCATCAAAAACGAGCGAAAAATGCTGATTTTGATATATTTTTTAGGCGGCAACAACTTATGTTACAGCCCAATAACATATACACGTTCCTTTCAAACTTAAGTAGGTTTTTATTTTAAGCCCAATTTAAAAAATTTGTTAGAGATTGTCGGGGAGATCCTCCTGCACAACGCTGAGTATGGGTTTTTTGTGAATCGTCGTTTTAGGAAAGATATGGAATCCTTAAGTTTGAAAAACACCTCATTTTTGGCAGAAAATTTATGGATGTTTTTCCGACATGTCGGCACAAACTTTTTGCCGTTTTTCTATGGGTTGAAACATACGTGAAACTTCAATTATTAAAGTTGTTCAGCATAAAATTCTCTGTCGATTGATGCTATTTTTCATGATTTTAAAGCAAAAATTCAAACAAGTTTGATTATTACAACGATAACATGTACACGAATTCTTATTTTCAAATGCATTTATCTCGATGGGGAAAACGATACAGAACATGCCGTAAAAACAATTGCTCAATTTTTCATGATCTTTCCGAATAACACCTGTTCAAAAAAATGATAAAATTTTAGATAACCATAATTTTTATTTTTTGTATAATAATGATAAACAAAAAACATAACAATAGAAACTATGAACCCTGAAGAATATTATATCATATCACTTGCTCTCCACAACTCCATTTCGGCGGATCTTATCAATTCTCTTCTTTGTTGCCTCTCCGAGACGCTGGACAAGCTTAGGTTTGATGTTTCTCAGGCAATATTTGACCCGGTTGACGAGTTGTTGGACATTTTCGGCATGCCAACCCTTTGCGTAGACCATCCCCTTCAAGGCAGCCCAAAAGTCCTCTACTGGTCGCGCTTCTGACAGATTTGCCGGGTTGTCAACCTTCTCCACGAAATGGATGCCTTCTTTGCGAAGGTGTTCGACAACCGTTGTCGCGTAATGGGAACTCGCTTGGTCAGGCCAAAACACGTAATTAGTGTATTTTGCACTAATATACGGCATTAGGCGCTTCTTCACACACTCTTTCAGGTAAATATGTTGATTGATTGCCTGATTAGAGAGTGCGATGAAAGGCTGACTCAAGCCACGAGGCCCCATGGCAATACAGATGAGGACATCCATTTCGTGGAGAAGGTTGACAACCCGGCAAATCTGCCAGAAGAGCGACTAGTAGAGGACTTTTGGGCTGCCTTGAAGGGGATGGTCTACGCAAAGGGTTGGCATGCCGAAAATGTCCAGCAACTCGTCAACCGGGTCAAATATTGCCTGAGAAACATCAAACCTAAGCTTGTCCAGCGTCTCGGAGAGGCAACAAAGAAGAGAATTGATAAGATCCGCCGAAATGGAGTTGTGGAGAGCAAGTGATATGATATAATATTCTTCAGAGTTCATAGTTTCTATTGTTATGTTTTTTGTTTATCATTATTATACAAAAAATAAAAATTATGGTTATCTAAAATTTTATCAGTTTTTTTTGAACAGGTGTTATATCATTTTTTCATATGATTATACTGACTGGACTGGTCCTTTAAAGTACGCCAAAGTATGTTTTCATAAATCGGCTAAATAATCGCATGATAAGCAATTCTTTCACACAAATGATCATAAAACTGTATTCGAAAGGCATGCTTTAATTGTTATAATTTATTTATTGTTCCCATTAAATTTTTATTATTCTAAGATGTTTCAATTCTACAAGTACATCGTAAACATTAAATATAATAAGAGTCATAAAATCAATCTTTGGCACACTTTTTTGAATAACACACCTAAAGTAATAATATTGCTCTTGAACTGTTTGCTAACAATAAACTAAAAGTTTATATGTCTAAAAGTAATAAAATAAAGTGTAATAAAAGAATATACAAACAACTAAAATAAAAAAAATTAAAGAGCGGAACAAAAAAGGATCTTAAGATTTTTGAGGGAAAGATTTATCTATTTTTCATACTTTGTATGTTTTTATAGAATAACTTCATTAAGCATACAATATGAAATTTAACCCCTTAATGCCGGCTATATGAAGCTGCGGTTTTTTTCGAAAAAAAAGTTTATTTTACGTTAGAATAAATTATTCTAATGCCAAGAAGTCAAAAAAAAATTTTTCCGAGTTCCCCCTTAAGAGCTTGAGGCTTTGAAGTCAAAACCTTAAAAAAATTCTATAGGCTCACAGAAAAAAATTTTCGAAAAAATTTGACTGTAGGATATTATTTTAATATATGAGCGATTTTTAAAAAAAAAATTAATGTCCTGCGACTTCAGGATTTTGAGATAATGAATTTTGAAAATTGTGTATTTTTCGTAAAAAAATTTTTTTTGTTAAAGATTTTTCAAAGCCTTTATTTCGGGGTATGAAAATCCAATTTTGATAAATTTTTTTTTCGTCTATAGAGAACCAATGCTGATCTACAAAATGCGTGTATCAGATTTTTGATGTGGCACATATTTGTCGAGATACCAGGCCTTCAATATAGCTTTTTAGACATGCCCGTACAGAAAAATAGCACTTTAGAAAAATTTTTTTTTCGTTTTTCTCTTAGTTTTTATTCATTTTAAGCTAATCCAGACCAAATTAAATTTTTTTGACCCTTTTCGGCAAAATGGGAGCCGATTTTCTGAAAAATGCGAAAACATACCTTTTTCAATGGTATTGAAAAAGGTATAGGAAAAGTTGTATCAAAATTTCATATAGGACTTTTTATAGTTCCTATCTGGATCTTTCATTTGCAGAAAAATTATGGAGATCCGATTTATATTGGAGGAGATATACAGCTTTCAAAATCTTGTCCCACCGGTGGGACAGCCGGCATTAAGGAGTTAACAGAAAATTGATAAACATTAATAAAAACAATACACATATAATATTTTTAAAGTTAAATTTTTATCTGCTTACAATTAGAAGTAGCGTTTGGTAGTAGACCAATAATCAACGCTTGCGAGTGGTAAAATATCTTTATTGAAATATCTAGCGACGTTTCGGTGATTAACACCTTTTTCAAGCTCAAATATACAATGTTAACAAAATTGGTCAAAAATTTGATAAGTAAAATAAAGGGGTGAACAAAGTACACATATACTTTGGTAAAACAAATTAATTTTTTGGTGAAGAAATAACATCGTGAAACAAAGATGTGAAAAGTTGAACCATGAGAATAGTAAAATTTACCATGATCGTTGAATAAATTGCATCTCATTATTAGCACGATCTATTATGGTAAATTTTACTATTCTCATGGTTCAACTTTTCACATCTTCGTTTCACGATGTTATTTCTTCACCAAAAAATCAATTTGTTTTACCAAAGTATATGTGTACTTTGTTATCCCCTTTATTTTACTTACCAAATTTCTGACCAATTTTGTTAACATTGTATATTTAAGCTTGAAAAAGGTGTTAATCACCGAAACGTCGCTTCAATAAAGATATTTTATCACTTGACAGCTTTGATTATTGGTCTACCACTATACACTACTTCTAAGATTATACTATTTCCCGTTATGCGACTCCACAATTCGTTTCACTTCAAAGAATTCTGCTTACATTGTTCTTTAATTTTACTCTAAAATTTATTGTTTATTACTCTAAAAATTTATTGCTAGCACCTCTGGCCGAGTGCCTCCGTCGCTCTCTGTATCTCGAGGTATGACTCTTATCGGCTACTCATTTGCTCGCCTTACTCTTCTCTGTTCTATCCTCTTTTCCCTTCTCTGCTTTGCTCAATCATGATTTGATTTTCCATGATTTTCTTTATCCTTTCCTGCTTCTCTGCCCTTAGTATCCTGATTTGCCCTGCCCTAATCTATCCGTCTCTTAAGGGAACCACAAGATCTGCCACACCCAGATTTTTCAAGTTTTTATGTAAAAGGCAGCTTATCACGAGATAACACCAAATATATACAATTTTTTTGGCAACTCGGACTTCTATGAGGATGAAAAATAGGTCGAAAATATGAAAAATGCAAAAAAATTGATCTAAAAGTAATATAACCCGTGCCATCATGGGCAAAGACTGGTGTTCTAGCCACTACATCACGTAGGCTTCTTATCAACTAACTTTAAAGTTCCATAATAAAGAGAAAATATTTGGATGTATTCAAATGAAAAATATGCTGTTTTAAATTTCTTTATTTTTGCAAGAATATTTTTTTCAACTATTTAGCAAATGTTATATGCTTTATTAAAATTTGAGTGCGTTAGAAGTAGCAAGCGAACAGCTCAAGCTCCGCGATTATGCATAAAAGACGTGCCTTGCCAAAGCTGGCATAAAACGTTTATTGCATTTCTCACATTTTTCGACCTATTTTTCACCCTCATAGAAGTGCAAGCTGCCAAAATTTTTTACTTATTTGGCGTTTCCTCATGAAAAGCAGCCTTTTTACATAAAAGCTTAGAAATCTGGGTGTGGCAGATCTTGTGGTTCCCTTGTCAGCCCTTTCTCTGCTTTACGTAGTTGGAAACCATACCCTATAGAATCTCCATGTTAATTTTTTAATTCTTTCGTAGAATTCGATATAAAATTGAGGCTAAAATCTAACTAGACTATTTTATTTTTAACAAATTCTACCGTGGTTGCTCCATAATACTAAAAAAATTTGGGTGTCAAATCATTTTCCTGATCGATTTAAAAATCCGATAAAGCGTCCCGAACTTTCCTCCTCCCTAATATTTCGAAGACTACAACATTTCCGAGTTCACCGTAAAAACAAAAAAGCTCCATTTTCTATGAACTTTCCGAATATATACCTAATTTGTGCATGAAGTTTTTCCCGAGTGGACTATTCTTTTAAAAGTCAAGGCTTGATAGCTAAACTTTAAGTTATATTCAAAGTTTTACCCATCTTTTGGCATGAGAATTGAAAATTCAGCAACATTGTTAACTAATATTGAAACTATAAACGCCTAAAAATGAAAGTTTATTTATATGACTTGTTCAACTAACTCTTTACCCATATCATTCATGAATATGGGACATATGTATAGTAAGGCGGAGGATAAAGACCCTATGTGGATGGACGGAAAACCAAGGTGCAAGGGAAACAACCAAAAATCGATTTTTTTTACATAATTTCTGAAGTTCATTTAATGGGGTGAAGTATTTTAACTTAAAATATTTTATTAAAACAACTTACTAAAACAAAAATGGAAATCAAGAAGATTAAAAATCCGGAAGCATTCATGTTTTATCTAAATACAAACTGTATCAAATTTTTGTAACGCTATAATTTGGAAATATTATTATTTTAGTAACTTTTTTATTTATTCTAGTAACTTTTATTTTAGTAACTTTTTTAATTATCTTAGTAACTTTTTAAATTATTTTAGTAACTTTTTTCGGTACTTATGCACTATCCCCCTAGGCTGAAAAAAAGGCTTAGACTTTGGTTTATGATTAAGCTTAGGCCTTAGGCCCTTAGGCTTAGGCCCTGAGGTTTAGGCTTAGGCCTTAGACTTAGGCCCTTAGGTTTAGGCCTTAGGCTTAGGCCCTTAGGTTTAGGCCTTAGGCCCTTAGGCTTAGGCCCTTAGGTTTAGGCCTTAGGCTTAGGCCTTAAGCTTAGGTCTTAGGCATTAAGCATAAGCTCAAGGCCTAAGCTTATGGCCTAGGCCTAATTTAAGTCTAAGGCCTCAGCCTAAGGATCAGTCTAAGGTCTAAGCCTAATCATAAACCAAAGTATAAGCTTTTTTCCAGCCTAGGGGGATAGTGCATAAGTACCGAAAAAAGTTACTAAATTAATTGAAAAAGTTACTAAGATAATTCAAAAAGCTACTAAAATAAAAGTTACTAGAATAAATAAAAAAGCTACTAAAATAAATAAAAAAGTTACTAAGATAATTGGCATTCTATAATTTGTTCATACTTTTGTGTGTCTGTTTTTTTGCAATATGTTTTTATTTAGATCCTGACACTTTAGGCAAAAGATTTTTTCAAAACAAATGTTGAAATTTTTTGTTGAATAAACAAACTTGGTGAATAGTGTTTTTTCGAAAAGTCACTTTGAGTAAAAAGTTGAAAAAAACGAGGTTTTCAAACAAATTTTAATTTAATTTTTTGGAACTAAAGGGTCATCAAAGATCTCAGGATCAGAGTTGGAAATTATCACACCAACCACTACACACCACACCGTGTGGTGTGGTTAGTGGTGTGGTGTGGAGTGGTGTGAGTGGTATGATGGTGTGGTACCACATCGGTATGGTGTGGTCCACACCACCCGGCTCTGGTATATAGTTTTATGAATTTTTTCTATAAAACTTTAGTTATAAGGGGTCCAATTATAAATTTTTGGACGCGACCCACCACATGGTGTGGATGGTGTGGTAATTCCCATCTCTGTTTACTATATTCCAGAGTGGTGTGGTACCACACCATCACACCACATCACTCCACCCCGCACCACACCACATCAACCACACCGCCACACTTCACTGTGGACCCCACTTCCCAACTCTGCTCAGGATTCGAATAAAACTAGCCAAAAACACAAAGTAAAAAAGGTTATGAATAAATTGTATAACCATGAAAATTTGAATCACCCTGTATTGTAAAATGTGTCATTTTTCGTGTTTAACTATCAATATTCCAATAAGTACAACCACTCCCTTGGAATAAAAATAAGTTTGATTCTATTATAAATTTTTATTTTAGGACATGAGCATCATAAAATAAGACAAACTATACGCATGACCAAAATTTATCTTTTTGTATAATCATTTTTATGGGGCTTATAAAGATTTGCTATAAAGTTTTTTTGTACAGGTTGCCACAAAAAATCGGAATTTTGGGAAATGTTTGGTTTAAAAAATGTCAAATTTGGAGATTTTTTTGTTCAAAAATGGAAAAAATTGGACAATTTTGGTGAAAAACTTTAGTTTTAATTATTGAAAAAGCCTTTGATCTCACGGAGATATGATGTTTTGAAAAATTATGACTCTTTTATACTTCAAAAGGCCATATCTCGACAAAAAAAAGATTTTTCAACATTTTTAAAAAATATTTCTCATACAGGGTGGCCCAAAAAAAGTTCCATTTCGCAGAATGACGCAAAAAGTGCTATTTTTTCGAAAAAAATTTAGAGGTAATTTTATGCGGGGAATTGATTGCGCGCATTCTCGAACCTTGAAAATGCTTCCTTGGCCCTGATTCAATGAAAAAAAGTTCCCATGGGTTGGAACATACATATTCAGTAGGGGAGGACACTGGCCCGAGAGGGTGGATGATTTTTATGATGCTTTTCATCTGCCATAAGGTGGGACCAAGGTAATTTTGACAAAATTAAAAAAAAATTTCGGAGCTAGTTCCCTTTGGGTGTACGTTTTATCGATGATCGAAAATTTTTTTTTCTCAAAACAGTCATATTAGGGGTAGTTTTCATCGGGGAACACGATGGCATGATTATTTTCGCATGGAAACGTCGAAAAAACATCGACTGGTGTGGTAACCTGATCTAGATATAACCTAAAAAATCTTCGATTTTCGATCATCGATAAAACGTACACCCAAAG
>OZJO01009229.1:0-16373 GCA_900406225.1 Acrobeloides nanus
AATTTTTTGCGGAAAAATCGATTTTTGCATCGATTTTTTCAATTTTCATAAAATGAACATTGTAGTAATTTTTTATATCTAAATGAGACGAACAAAATGACACCAAAATTATCCAATTTGAACATTGTTGTGGGTTATTGAAACGAAAATTCTGATTCATGTTTTCGTTTCAATAACCCAAAACAATGTTCAAATTGGATCATTTTGGTGTCATTTTTTTCGTCTCATTTAGCTATAAAAAATTGCTACAATGTTCATTCATGAAAATTGAAAAAATCGATGCAAAAATCGATTTTTCCACAAAAAATCAAGGCTTTTCGCAAATTCTCTTTGTCTCTCTCCATCTTTTCTCAAATTAAAGCGCAACAAAAGCACGTGCTATAGTAGCAAAATTCTATCAAAATTGATTGTTAGGATTAATAGATAAGAATCAATTCATTTAAGGAATTTGTTTTATCTCCTTCTTGTATTGTTGGTTCTTTGAATGTCTATCCAAATTTTTGTTTAAAAATTAAAAAATAGAATAAAAATTTTAAAAATTCATAAAAAAATTAAAAAATGGGTTAAAATATAAAAACTTCTTTAAAAAATTTTAAAATAGGTTAAAATTTCTCGTAAGCACTCGGAAGCGCTCGAAAATCCTATGAAGCACTCGGAATTGTTTGGAAGCAATCTGAGAGCGGTGGATGACTTAGTGTTCGGATCGGAAAATCTCCTCGTCCCTCCGAGCGCGATAGCGCTCGGTCCCCCAGATTATTTCCTTTTACTTTTAATTTTAGTTTTACATATTTATTATTATTATTTGTTTTATAAAACACTACGAATATGACTAATATTTGTAAAAGTGAAATATGCGAAGAAATTGTAAAATCTACGAATTTTACAAATGGATGGATTTGTAAAATTTTGTATGAACACGATAGAAAGTTTAAAGAAAAATTGGATTCGTCGTCCGAAAAGATTTGTAAGGTAAAAAAAGCATATGCAGAATTTATATAGACGATATCATCTGAAAAATAAATTTTAGATCGAAGCAGTTGATCTCCAAAAAGATGTTGGTTTTGCTGCAAAAGTTTTCAAAACTAGTCTTTTCATCCAATCTTCCGAGAAACCATTTTACACCTGTATCATAAAAGTGCCGAATAAAGAAGGGTATGAAAAACTTATGGCAAACATGCAAGGAGCCGAAAATCAGGGAAAAGTAATTTTTAATTAAAAATCTTGATTAACTTCTATAATTTTAGCAGAACGATGATTCCTATATGGACGAGCATTTAGGAATTCATAATAATGAATGCAATTTCTACGAGCATTTCAGAAATCTATCTGAATTCCCTGTACCCAAAGTTTTCTATTCGGAAAAATATGATCCGGCGAATAAACAAAACGGAATGATTTTTATGGAAGATTTGAGTGAAGTAGCAAAAGCACAAGGCTTTGTACAAAGTTTGAAAATCGACCAAGTAAGTATTGATACGATAATTAAAGGGGGTGTACTTTGTAGCCGGATCTCGAAAAAAATTTATATTCACAAAAAAGCCCCTATTGGGGATAAAACCATGCATAAAATCGATTGCATGCATTCCCAGAGCATGAAATGCTTCCTTGACCCTGATTCAGGGAAATAGATGACAGTATCACTTTTCGTACAATTGTTTTCGTACGGTACTTTTCGTACGAACTTTTCGTACAGGTACTTTTCGTACAAATACAAAGGGGAGTGGGCAAAAGTCCTCGCGTAAGGGGCGGTATATCCCCGCATAAATTGCTCCTTAGGCGAAGACTTTTCGCCCCCTTGGCGAGTAATTTTGCCCCCCCCCCTTTTGTATTTATAAGAAAAGTACCTGTACGAAAAGTTCGTACGAAAAATAATTGTACGGAAAGTACCTGTACGAAAAGTCCGTACGAAAAATAATTGTACGAAAAGTACCGTATGAAAACAATTGTACGACAAGTGATACTGCCAAATAGATGTGTGTATTGAAGCGAAAATCGAAAAATTTTGGTTTCTTGCCTCAGAATCATCTTTTTGGGGATAATTTTATGCGGGGAATCGATTGCACACATTCTATAACCTTGAAAACACTTTCTTGAAAGGAAATGTGATTTAGGAAAGGAATCGGTGTATTGAAGCGAAAATCAAACATTTTCGAATTTTTATGAGAAAACCGTCGATTCTTAGGGTTTTCTAGGTGGGGAATCGATCACTCCCGATTCAGGGTCTAGGAAGCGTTTTCAAGGTTCGAGAATGCGCGCAATCGATTGTCCGTCTAGAAAAACCTAAGAATCGACAGTTTTCTCATAAAAATCCAAAAATGTTTGATTTTCGCTTCAATCGAATAAATTCTTATAGAATTTTTGACACAAGAACCCGGAATTCATGAAATTTTAATCGTATCTTAAATTTCGGACTTTTCTAGGATAATCCTAGAATAACAATTTTAAATTATAGGTTAAAAAGTTGGTGGATATTTTGGCTAGTTTTCATGCTTATCAGCTCTCCCAATCAAATGCTGAATGGCATGGAGTTTTAAAAAAATCACAAACCGAATCGGATGCGCACCAAGAAATAATCAAATCTATTCAAAATGTAGAAGCAAATAATAATAGTAATAAAATTTTGATATTCGCAGGAATCTAATTTTTTAGGCTTGTATGCTAAGCAAATTGGAGAATTAGAAAACACATTTTTCAACCAAAAATCCATGGTTTATTTTGTAGAAGGAATATGTAAAGAATTAGGTAATTTAAGTAATCTAATCTTAACTTAGACCTTGATCTCTAATCCAACTCTTAGATCTCTGACCCTGATCTCGACCCTAACCTTAACTCCGTTCCCGACTCTAATCCTGATCTCGACCCTTACCCTGATCCTGGCCCCCACCTTGACCCTGAGAGTCCCGATAAAAGCATGTAAGTTCGTTGAGGGACGCAGCAGAATTGCGTTAAAGGGGGAAGGGTCCAACTTACGGCCGGGTAGAAAATTTTTTTAACAAGAGACCCTTTAGGGGTAATTTTATGCAATGGATCGATTGCGCGCATCGAAAAATTTTGAAAATTCTTTCCGGGGGTCAAAAAATGAAAAAAATTGCGTCAAAATTAGGGGTTATAAGTTTTAACCCCAACACCCCGGGAATTTTTTCAAAATTTTTCGATGCGCGCAATCGATTCCTCGCATAAACTTACCCCTAAAAATGACTTTGTTGAAAAAAAAAATTTTCTACCCGGCCGTAAGTTGGACCCCCCCCCCCCTTAAGTCTTGTAATCGTCGTGACGGTTTGTGCTATTTCCTTGTGCTAAATTTTTTCGTTGCGACAAGATTTTTTATCATCGCGACAATGTTTTTGTCGAGACGGACAAATAGCACAGCTTTGAGCTTGCTCTACAAAATGCAACAATCAGATTTGGGTCGAATTTTTTTGATCTTGATACTTTAATAATTTTAAATCCATTTTTAGGTCTGCCTAAAGTCGTCTGTCACGGTGATTTTCATTCGAACAATATTTTGTTTAAAAATGAAGAAGATGACCACTACACAAACAAAGTCATTAGTATAATAGATTTTCAAGGCACTTTTGAAGGTTATAAAAAATTCATCTTTTTTTCAAACTTTCTAAATTTAGGATCACCCGCTGTCGATCTTGCACGATTACTCGTAACTAGTGTCGATGCAGAAGTTCGTCGAGAATTAGAAACATTTATTTTCGAGTACTACATCGAAAAATTAACCGAAGCGATGAAAAAGCCTCCGGAATTTGATGCGGGAAAGGTAAATTTTTGAAGAAAAAATATTTAATTCATGTTTTTTAGTTCAAAACAGCATATGAATTCGCGTTTATAAATCAATGTACAGCAGTTATGATGCTTCCACCATATTTTCAAGTTCTAAGTCAAGATGCAAGTGATGAACGCAAGCCTGTATATGAAGCACAAATCGCCAAACTTGAAGTACGGGCTCGATTAGCGATAGAAGACGCGATTAAAATCGCCAAAAAGCATAAAGAACATTGGGCTATAAAGCTTTAAAAAATCGAATTTTAGTGGAATATTGTTTTTTGTTGAGTTTCTTATAAATGTTCTTTATTTATCATTTCTGAAGATCTTTTCTAAAGATATAGATCACACTACTGCTCAATCAAAAAGTTCAAGAATTTTTTAAAATTTCTTTCAACGTCCGGAAACAAGTTGAATTGATCTGAGTATTGGGATTTTTCTGAACATTTATTATTTCAGGATTATCCAGTTTTTTGCCTAAAAATTTATTTTTGAATCAGAGTGAATTAAAATTACTTTTTTGTGACTCAATTTTGAGGGGATGTGGGTTAGGTCCCTTTCCAAGTATGCTTCATTTTTGTGCTGCATAAAAATTTAGTAAATTTTCTAAAAATTCACGATTATCAACTTTTGACTAAAACGACCTTTCTAGGAGGTTCTGGAACAGCGTTTTTATTCCGTAAAATGGCGAACATTCGTTTATCTGACCAGATGGTACGCAGAAATATGGCTTGGACTGGCACCAAGTTCCTCGACTAGAAAAACATTAATATAGTCGAAAATTTTGTCAAAAATCGACTTCCATAACCAAATATCAACATTTTAAAATTAATTTGCAACATTGAAAAACCCCCATTTTTTGAAAAAGTATATTGACACGAAAACATGATTATTCTCAAAATGACCGATTGGATTGCATTCAGCATACACTCTTATCCAATACTGAAAAATTTTATCAAAAACGAATGAAAAATGATGATATTTCAGTGCTACGCAAATTCCATCAAAAACGGATACAAAATGATGATATTTCTGTGCTACGTCCGGAATGCTTGAATTATTACCCCGGATTAGAATCTTATCACTTCGGACAAATATCAAAAAGACTAAATTCATATGACGTTTTAAGTAGGTCATCAAACATTTTAATACAGCCAACTCTCTATATAATAGCCCCCCGACTAGAGATGACTAGAGAAATTTCAATAACTGAGTAGTGTAACTTTTTACAAGATAACCTACTGACTAGTTTAGTTTTTTATGAAGCTAAAATATAGATCTAGCTAGTCAGCAGGTTATCTTGAAAAAAGTTACACTAGTCAGCCGTTGAAATTTCTCTAGTCAACTCTAGTCAGAAGGTTGTTATATCGAGAGTTGACTTATTTTGCAATTGAAAAACCCCCATTTTTTGAAAAAGTCTGTATATTGACACGAAAACATGACCTATTCTCAAAATGACTGATTTGGATTGAGTTCAGCTCAAAATGACCGATTTGAATTGCATTTTTGCAATTCATTATTGAGAAATTATTTTAGGTAAAAATGCAAAACTTTTTGCTTGTCTCTTTCAATTTATTAGCATTAGCTTCTGCGGGTTATGATGATAGTTTGGCACGTAATAAGATGTTCGCTATGAGTGGAGCCGCTTATTCTAATCCTGTACCGTGTGTGAAAAATGCTCTTACCAATGGACAAGTACATACCCCCATCTTTAAATCTCGGCACATTTTTGTATTTTTATAGTTTATCCGTCAATATACAGTAGTTTGTGATTCGGATAGCAGTGACACTTGTTCCGGATTTACAGCTATTTCACATGGTGATCAGGCTATCATTATTTCGTTTAGGTTAGTCGGAATTAGAGACAAAATTTCACTACAATGAAGTCTCTTGAAAAACACTTTTTTACGATAGTTGCAACTATCGTAAAAAATTTGCAAAATTTTTACTATATTTGGTGTAGGTATGCTAGTTATGCAATTATTAGCCCTTCTTAGCATTCTTTCGTCGTTTTTCGTATGATAGTTGCAACTATCGTAAAAAATTTCACTACCAATGCAAAATTTTTACTATATTTAGTGTAGATATGCTAGATATGCACTTATGAGCCCTTCTTAGCATTTTTTCTTATGATAGTTTGAACTGGCGAACAAGTTTCACAAAATAATTCAAACTATCACAAAATGATAGTTTCTTGACAGCCTTGAGACAACATACTTGTGTGGGGGGAGGGTCCAGAAATGGATCCCCTCTCGAAAATTTTCGAAGTTGCCCCTGTACCTCTCGCAAAAATCTTGGCGACCTTTTTTTGTCGATACCCATATTTTCAATAAAAAAAAATGGAAATTTTTCACAAAAGTCATCAAAAAATGGTTAATTTGCCTTGAAATTTTGCACCCTTGGGGGTTGCAAAATTTTCGAAGTAGCCCCTTTATCCCTTCGCAAATTTTTGGAAAATATTGGCCCCCTCTGCCCAGATATGACTGACAAAAATTGCACGACCTGAGGACAGACCAGGCCGATTTGCTCCTGTGTCCAGCCTGGCCTGACCTAGGTTTGGCTTACACATATTTAATCGGAGAGAAAATTAAATGTGTTTAGAGCTATGTTTTTAGAGGAACAACTTCGTTCATTCAATTGGTTACAGAAGGAGATGAGTCCATNTCGGAGAGAAAATTAAATGTGTTTAGAGCTATGTTTTTAGAGGAACAACTTCGTTCATTCAATTGGTTACAGAAGGAGACGAGTCCATTTTTGACAAGAAAGTTAGCTTTGTTGGCGGCGGCTCGGTTTGTGAATATTTTTATAATGCTTGGAAGGCTGTTTGGGATGCTGGTATGCAAGATGATTTATTGACTGCAAAAAATAGTTATCCTAATTATCAACTATGGGTTAGTTAGCAAAAAAATGTTTTTATAAATGGTCAAATTTAGGTCACGGGGCATTCTCTTGGCGCATCGATGGCTTCTATAGCAGCAGCTTATGTGACTTACTTAGGATATTTCCCATCTAGTCAAATCTCTTTTTATACTTTCGGCCAACCAAGGACCGGTGATAAAAGTTATGCTGCCGCACATGATTCCCTTGTAAGTAAGCAAGTTTAAAACAAAAGCTTTACTTGATTTTTCATTCTTTCTTAAGTGGATTGCTTTTTGGAGTCACATAGTGAAGTTACAATTGTTATAGAGGTAAATGTAGGCAGACCGAATATACACTTGCGAGTAGTAGTTGGGTAGCAACTTTATTCGACGATTTACGTCTTTTTCAAGAATATCTTAAGGTCTGTTTACGAGACTTGTAAACAGACCTTAAGATATTCTTAAAAAAGACGTAAATCGTCACAACGTTGCTACCCAACTACTACTCGCAAGTGTATATTCGGTCTACCTACATTATTTACCTCTATAACAATTTTTCATTCTAAGTGAAAAATAAGGCTAAAAGAGTTTTAGCTTCCACAAAGTTATCGTATTACTCATTCTCATGATATTGTTCCACATTTACCAACTGAAAACTTTGAAAGTTATCATCATCACAAGAATGAAGTTAGTTTATACTAGAGACTGGGGTGTCCCGATGGGGATCCCAGTTCCCTGGTCACAATCCCCGGTTTTGGGCTGATTGTGGGAAAATTGGGGATTTGCCTCCCCCACTTCCTCGGCCCCAAACTCGGTCCCGGTTTTTGAATATGTGAGATGTGGGTAAACAAAAAATAAATAAATTGAAAATAAATTCAAGTATTTAGGTCTTTTACGATAATGACATGACAGTGGGATCCACTTATGTTGAATGCGATGCTGACGAAAGCAATAATTGTAGTGATGGAAATACATTCAATTTATCTATAGACGATCATTTACACTATTTTAATAAGGCTGTTTATGGGTATGGAGATTGTAATTGTACATGTTAGCTTTATCTAATGCATCTTTTGTTAAATCAATAAACATTCATAAAAACGCGTTTATCCCAACAGGAAATTGTCAAAATGACACAAACACTTTTCTGAGAAAAAGTTAGACTCAACACAAAATTTGGTAATGATATGCTATAAATAGATATGTGTGCAAATCTCGTCTAATCTCCTCTTACTTGACTTTCATGGTCTACGACACTTCTTAAAAAGTCGATCGGACAAAATAAGAAGTGGTCCAGGACTAAGGTTACTACTAACTTATGGTTTTTTTTAGTCTGGCTCTTTCAGGTTTTTTAATAAAAACATTGTATATAGGGGTAATTTTAGCTGAAAAACACGAATCCGGTTTTAGTTTTGACAGAGACATTACAAAAAGGTCAGAAAAACGGAAAATTTTTGTTATAGTGAAATGATTTTACGGCAAAAACATTAGATTAGTCCATAAATGTCACCCCTTTAACGTTTTTGGCAATTCTAGTTTCCGGCGAGAACTTGTTCCATTTTGTTGTTGTTCGAAAAAAGAAAAAATTTCTTGTAATATTATTTCTCGGTGCTAAAAGTGGTGTGACTGAGATCCTGTTATGCCAAAGTCAAAACTTTCTTCATAATAATTTTTTATAATAAAAGTTATTAAATTATATTTTATATGAAAAAATTTAAAAATGACCAACTGTCCGTGTCGATCAACTGTCCGTGTCGATCAACTGTCCGACAACGCAGAATACGTACCCCCTCTCCATGGGCAGAAGTCCCAAAAAAATCAAAGGATCCCCTTATGATTTTTTATGGACCAAAAATGGTACCAACCCCCTAGTCTGCTCTTCCCTCTCTACCATTTCTCTCTCCCATTCGGCACGAAGGGCCAAAAGATTCAATGGAGTAGCTGGGGTCCATAGAGCCCTCCCCATAATAAAAAAATGAACATTTTTTCCGATGATTTTATGCTCACGGGTGAGCTCTTCTATATTTTTTTCATAGAGACTTTGTAATACAGTCTGTCAATTTTTTGGTGAATAATCGATTTGCTTGGTTTACAATTAATGAAATTATATTTGCAGATTTAAAAAGACCGCATTGAAAAATTCAAATCCTTCATTGAGTTGAAGAATTTTGAAATCGGGTAGAGATTTTTGAACACCCTGTACAAAGTGTAACAATTGCGCATCAAATTTTAGTAAGTTTTCGCGGCGAGTGAAGGTTCGCCATATAATCATGTGAATTTGAAATGACTACCATCACAAAAACAATTTTATGAGTTTGATAATATCTAAGAAATTATTAAATCATTTTATTCGCCATACTAATCTTACTCGCCGGGTAAACTTTCACTAGAAATTGTGTAAAAGTTTGGCAAATAAAGTTTCGACCATCTTATTCTGTATAAAATTCTGATTCAAAACCATTGGGTTCCATTCGGTCTTCTTCTTGTTAAACAGTGCATATAAAACCAGTTTTACAAAAAGTTATTGCCATATTTGCGGGCTCATTTCGAAGTAATTCTCAAAATGATGGAAATTTGTTCTTCTACTGATAATCAACTTAATAATCTCAATAAACTTTTTGAGGTATGATATTTTTGTTGAAGAAAAAATTGTCAGTACTAACAAGGAAACATTTCTTGGTCCAAAACCTATATCAAAAATATGTTGAAACGATAGAGCATAGTCGATTGTTGTTTAAAAATGACAAAATTATCGGCAACCTCATCTACATCTACAGGGGTAGCGAAGGCTCTGAAGTCCAAAAATTGCTTGAAAATGTCATTTTTAAGCAAAAGTCATATGATCAAAATAGATGAAAATCGACTTCTTTCAATGAAAAATTTATAAATTTTACGTTTTTGACTAGGGCGAACAATTTCTGATCATTTTTGGAAAAAGTTGGAAAATTTTTCGAAAATCGATTTTTGGACACCTTATCTCTAGCCTTATATCATAAGGGCCCTCTTATGCTTTTGGGGAGGTGTGCCTCTCCTAGTTGACTCTTGAGGTTCGAAAAATCGATTTTCGAAAAAATTTTCAGTTTTTTCCAAAAATGATCGGAAATTGTCCGCCATAGTCACAAACGGTAAAATTTGTCAATTTTTCATTGAAAGAAGTTGGTTTTCATCGATTTTGATCATGTGACTTTTGTTTGAAAATGGTGTTTTCAAGCAATTTTGGACTTCGGAGCCTCCGCTACCCCTATAGATGAGCTCGGTTGTCGATAATTTTGTCATTTTTAAACAACAATCGACTATGCTCTATCATTTAAACATGTTTTTGACATAAGTTTTGGACTAACACTTAGACATGTTCCCTTGTAAGAAGTGGCGTAGGGAAAGAGCACCAGGGCGAGTGCTCCCTTGAGGACCAAAATCGAAAAAAATCATAAGGGTCCTCTTATTCTTTTCGGGTGGTGTCCTTCCCCTAGTTGACCCTTCTCCTTACGCCATTGGGGGAGAGGGCACAGCAAAAATTTTGAAAAGGTGCTTGCAAGGGTCAAAAATAAAAATATCGCCAATCGACTCAACTCACCGAGAGCTTTTTTGGTGCGCCGTTCCCAATTTAAGGGTTAGTTGGTAACGATCATTTATAATCCGATTTTTATAGGAAATTGACAATGTTATTCGATTTATATTTATTGAAACTCAAAGACTTGAAGCGTGTGTAAAAGGATGTTTTGATCAAATTCAACAAATTGGGCATCATTTAGTGCAAAGTCCACACATTTTCGATGAAAGTCAATATAATCAAATTTGTGTAAGAATTTTTATTCAGAATACAAGGTGTATATAAAAACCGAAATTTGGGCGATTTTTTTCATGTTTTTCGACCCAAAAATTTTTTTTCAAAAATGACCTTATTAGGACTAATTTTATGCGGGAAATCGATTGCGAAGCTTGAAAACGCTTCTCTGATCCTGATTCAGTGAATCGGAGTGTATGTATTGAAGCGATGACCAATTTTTGCTATAATATATCAATTTTTCTTTGATTCAGAATCAGAAAAGCGTTTTCAAGCATCGGAAATGTGCGCAATTGATTCCCCGCATAAAATTAGCCTTAATAGGGTCATTTTTGAAAAAATTCTCGGGTCGAAAAAACATGAAAAAATTTGAAAAAAACGCTTCCTTGACCTTGATTCAGGGAAGGAATCGGTGTATTGAAGCGAAAATCAAACATTTTCGGATTTGTTTGATTTTCGCTTCAAAAATCCAATTTTTTCTCTGAATCAGGGTCAGGGAAACGTTTTCAAATTTTGGGAATGTGCGCAATCGATCCCCGCATAAAATTATCTCTAAAAATGATCTTTTTAGAAAAATTTTTTTTCGAGAGGTGGTCGCAAAGTGGACCCCCCTTTAATCACTTTTTTTGACAAGTGATAAGTGTCAAACTTGTCAGTTTTTTAGTGAATTTGTCACTAATTACTTGCCACTTATCAAGTACCCACTTGTCAGCTTTTCCATTCATTTTTGCTCACTGTTTACTTGATATAGTACAACAATCGACCCCTGTAAATCGGGCGAACCATGATTTTTTACGGCTCAGCTCGGGCCGAAAATTGTTTTTCAATAACTTAATAAAAAAATCTTTAGTTACATCTGGAGTCATATAAAAATCAATTTATTGCTATTAATGATGAACTTAAGAACAATATATTGATGAAATGGAAAATTAGGCAACAAGAATTTAGTGTTGGGTGTATAAATGAAAACGACGTTTATAACCAAAAACTGTCAGAATCATTAAAATCGATTGATGGAAGGTAAAAATGACTTTAAATTACTCCATAGTATGCACATTTTTTAGTATCTTTCAATTTGCCAGTGCGTTGAATCGAATATATTCAAGTGCATATTTCGTCTTAACTTCACTAGGTGGTTATAGAACCAACATTGCCACAAATAACCCTGAAAATAGTAACATGGCCATAGATATTTTTAATAACACACATGTGGCTATAGAGGCATATAGAAACTTTTTTATGGAGTTAACTAGAGATTTATGCATTAGTTCCATAATTATTTATAAACAGCCACCTGCAATCATAACAATGTTTGAACAAAGAGCACCAAGTACAAAATCAAAAGATAAGCCTAACAAAAATGATGGAGAATTGAAAAAGAGCATCAGGCCTAGAAGTCGATTTTGGTTTGATACAGAAATTTGGTATATCTTTTGAAAGCTTTTGGAAAAAATAGAATCTAATTTCAATTTTACCAAAAGTTTTCATGGAAAAATAATAGCGCCATCGTGATCCCCGTAAAAAATGTGGATACGAAAAAATTTTCATGAGTTTTGACAACAAAATAAAAAATGACTTTAGGGACCGGGATCGACCTCATCGCTCTATGAGTAAACAACTAGCGCTTTATCCACTAGGCCATGGGAAAACCCCCAAACTCTCATGATATGGTACTCGTTTTGAAGCGTTCGGCTAGCTGAGTCGATTGACTAAATTTGTTTTTATTTTTGACCCTTGACTCCATATTTTCGGAATTTTGATGTGCCATATCGGATATTCCCCCCCCCCTCGTCCCCTTTCCCAGGTCACTACCACCCTGGAATAAAATTCTAGCAATGCACTTAAAATTTTCGGATTTTAGCTTATTGGGTGCACAATTTTGGGCTCAAAATTATGGAATTACACTCTCCGATATAACTTGCGAAGTTCTTCTTTTAACGGAAAGCAAAGTTGAAGAGCAAAAATTCACTATACAACCTAATAAAGTCGATTTTGATCCTGTCAAATCTACAGCATCTTTTATTGATATGGTAAGCCTAAAGTCTTGGGGAGCTACTACACATTAGGGGTGGTGGGGGGGGGGCAACCACGTGAAAAATTTTTAGAAATTTTTTCTGGAAATGACATCTCTAGGAGTAAAAACATACGGGCAGTCCGAATTTGACATTTTCGAAACAAATACGCTTCCCTGATTCAGGGAAGGCGTGTGTATTCAAGCAAAAAGTCGCAAAAATATAGGCAAAATTGCTTTTTTGCGACATTTCGCTTAATACAAGGCTTTCCCTGAATCAGGGAAACGTTTTTTCGCTTCGAAAATGTCAAATTCGAACTTCCCATATGTTTTTACTCCTAGAGGTATCATTTCCAGAAAAAAATTCTAAAAAATTTTCATGTGGGTGGCCCCCCCTAATGTGTAGTAGCTCCAGACTTGGAAACCGAAAATTTATTAATTATCAAACTTTTTTGTTTAGAGGATCGTAAAGGCTGAAAAAAGACCTCACGGTGTAAAGAAGAGAAGATATGCTATTCTTTATGAAATGCAAGCATCGTTTTTTGGTAGAATTCGTAAATTATCTCTTCCATTTGCTATTACTAGTGGTGAGCCGGATATTAAGACAGATACTTTGTTATTTATGGAAAGATCTTTTGCTAATCTGGTATCAATACTCAAACTTTTGGAACTAGTATAGTTGAAGCGTGGCCGTGAATTTTTTTCGAAAAATTAAAAAAATTTTTCGCGAGAACGTGAATTCAAAAAAATTTACGTTCAGTGTGATTCTTCAACTCAGACGTTAACAACCCCCCCCCCCCAATTGGGGGTCAACTGATCACCAATTTTGGAGGTCGTTCGATCAAATTTTTTTGAAAATCTTAGCCAACTGATCAAGGCTTAAGAGCCGGCAAAAGAGCACAAAAATCTCGACAATCGAAGTCGGCTGTCTCCTTTATGGTCAATCGATCAAGGGCTCAAAATTTTGGGGGGTATTGGTTAACGTCTTCTTCAACTATATTAGTTCCGAACATTTTGTGTAAAAAATTTTTAGAGCGCCCAAATCGGTAAAGAGGAAGCGAGAATGATTCAAGGTCAAACTTTAACTTTTGATGAGTATTATAATTCATTGGACCTTAAACTAATGTCTATTGACAACGATCGAGTGATCAATGGTTTAGAATTGAAATTTAGAGTACGTTTTGTCAAAAATTACCGAGAACTTGAGGGCTGAGGCATGCATGAAAATAGTATTTCCCTATAGTCCGTTTCATCAAAGTAAATTAAAAAGTTTGGTCAAACATTTCTTGTGTTGCAACGTGCTAATCGTCCGATCTGGCAAGTTAAGCAACGTTGGGCGCGCGGGTTCGACTCTCGCTTGGAGTTGAAAGGGATCGAACCTGCGCGTCCAATATTGCTTAGCTTGTCAGACCAGACGGTTAGCACACTGCAACACGCAAACAGTTTGACCAAACTTTTTAGTTTATTTGGGTGAAACGAACTATATCTGCTCTTCCTGCCAAAAAATTAAATTAAATTTTTAGCGAATCGTTGAAAAACAAGAGAATGATGACGCGCAAAACAACAAAACAAAACGAGAAAACAAAAGTAAAGAACAAAACGAGAACAAACCGAAACAAGAGAACGTACAACTTCGATTATTTGATGAAAATGTAAGATATTTAAAAAAGTTAATGCATAAAGTAAATTTATTGTTGACAACAATTCTATTTTTAGGCTAAAAAGCATTTAGCGCACATGCTAGAGCAACCGATTCCGAAGCATTTAGCTGAAAAAGGAAGAGAATGCAAATGCCGCCAGTGCCAATTGAAAAAGGATGGTCATGCAGTAGTGTTTGGGAAGATTTTCTTAAGTTCTATTATGGATGTAATAATTAGGGTTGACAGGAAAATTTTTCCCGTTTCCTGAAATGGGAAATTCCCGAATAAAGAAAGGTTTTATAACTTTTTGTGGTGAACTCTGCGTAGTTTGATGTTTTTGGAAAAAATATTCTTCAGATGTTTCTGTATATTTTTGCAAAAGACCGCATCGAAAAATAACGACTTGGTAAAAAGTTATGACACTTTTCCCGACTTAGGAATTCCCCGAAATCAGTTAATTTCGGAAAAAGTGTCTTAACTTTGTAAAAATATGCAGAAAAATCTGAAGAATATTTTTTCCGAAAACACCAAGTTACGCAGAGTACATCATAAAAAGTTATAAAGCCTTTCCCGATTTGGGAATTTTATGATTTCGGGAAACGGGAAAAATTTTCTTGCTAACTCTAGTAATAATAATGGTTTTTAATTAGTTGGGGGGGGGGGAGACACTTTCACAAAAAGGCTTTTTTCACAAAAAAACATAACAAGGGACCCTCATCATTGATGATTTTTTCCTGCCTTCAGACGGAATGGGGGAAGGGCACCGGTTCCCGGTGTCCTCTCCCTACAGCTACGTCCTTGGGGGAGGTAGCATCATAGGTGGAAAGGGGGTACCCTCCCCCGCTTTTGGAGGCCTGATCTCAACATCCTGAACCGATTAATTTTTAGCATATAGTCTGTATGAAATTTGTCCCCCATGAAGGAAAATTAGCATTGGAAGACAGCACTTTTAATGAATGGTTTTATAAAGTAGCCGAAATTGCCGGAATTTTAAAAAATTATTGGAACTCGGGTGAAATTCTTGGATTTTGTGACCAACAACTCGCCGAACTTTTATTAGTAGATAAACCGGATAGAATATTGATTCGTTTTGCTGATACAATGCTGGGACAATTAAGATTGTCTATTAGAGATGGCAAAAATGTCCAGACAAAATCAACAGCCTATGGAGAAAGTGTATTGCCAAGAGGTAAAAGCTATGATTTAAGGAGGGATAGATGAAAGCACGGCATACCGAAATGCCGAAAAAGTTTCGCAAAAGGTCAAAATATAAAATCGATTCAGCTCGCTGAGCGTTTCAAAACGTGTCATATCATGGGGTTTGGAGGTTTCCTCATGACCGAGTAGCTAAAGCGCTTGGATTTGACTAGGGCGCGGGTTCGATCCCGGTACTCGTTTTGAAGCGCTCGGCGAGCTGGATCGATTGACGACACTTTTTCTATTTTTGATCATTTGCACCACTTTTTCGACATTTTGATGCGCGTTGAGGGTGGGGGGTAGATGTACTTCCCTACCCCAACCCCCCTAATATTCGGTTAGGACTTTCCCTTTAGGCCAGTACATTTGCCCCATCACCCATAAAAATTTTAGTCCGCCACGTAACTATTAAATATGCCGAAACTCCTAATAGTATTGAACATGATTCTTTCAATGATGAAAAACAATTTTCCAAACTCATTACAACTGTAGCGAAAAAATATAATATTTACTATATCTATCCAGAGTTTAAAATTGACCCTATGAGCCTTTTAGAAGAAAAAACATCGGATGTTGATGAAACAGAATATAATAAGAATACTTATTCATTGGCTAAGAGGCTAGGAAATTTGCTCATTGACGAGAGGTTCGATGTGGGAGGACCTCATTCAGCATAAGATATTTTTTATTATGTTTTCAGCAAAATTATTTAATCCATTTAACAAACTCTTATATCTTATACAGGATGTACCAGAAAAAGTGGATTTTTGTGATTTCTATGTTTGCATGAAAATCCATTTTCTCGGGCAAAATGTTGACTTTTGACCAAATTCTTTTTTAAAGGGGGTGGAACCCTTCCTAAGAACTTTTGACCATTTTTGAATTTGAATTTCTCGAGCGACCATTTAAATCGGATTTTCTCGAGCGACCACATTTTGGATAGCTGTGGATCTGAGGAATTTGTTATGATAAAAATTATCGAAAAAACTTTTATTTTTGCCGAGATATAAAATTTTCAAGTTGGTGACTTTTTCCCAATTTTTTCCACATTTTCAAAAATTCGCCAAAAATCGAGTCTAGGTCGGATTTCTTCGAGCGACGGCATTTTT
>OZJO01009233.1:0-10772 GCA_900406225.1 Acrobeloides nanus
ATATTTAACTCGGTACTCTGGTTGACTTACGTATCCCATCAAAAAATTTCAATTTTTCATCAAAAATCATTATTTTTTCACTAAAAATTGAAAATTCCTGAAGGCTTTCAGCTTGAAAACGGCAATTTGAAGCTGAAACCCTACAGAAAATGACAAGAAAGATACTGCCTATTTTAAAGATGACTTCGAGTTATGGCAAGCATGGCGCAGTGGATTTTACGCTAAAGAAAATAGGTCGATGGTTCGAATTCCGCCTCCGTGAATTGTTTTTGCATTTTTACTTTATATTTTGTGATTGATATTTTATCTATTTTTTTATCTATCTCTCATTTATCTATAGCAGAAAAGGTACATCTAATAAATGAAAAACAAAATTCCAGAAGTGGGAATCGAACCAAAATCCTTTGCACATTAGTAAAAAATCCACTGCACCATGCTTGCAAAGGTCTTCATATTCTTGAAGATATGACTAAAGACTACCTATAGGATGCCCAGCTGTATGGATACCAACATTTGGTGCTATAAAACAATTGTCGCCAATAGTATTTGGCTTCATCCAGGATCAACAAATTGACATTGGAATAAAAGTTTTCGCCCAGTTCGATATTATATCCATAGTCGCAGTGGAATGGGCTTTCTATCGTGAAGTTCTTGCCGGTTTTTTCTAAAGTTAAATTTTTTGTATAGAGCTGGATCAAACCCCGTTGTAGACAAAAATTACTTTGCCTTTTCATAAATTTTGCCCAAACTTGTGCCACTTGGTTCAAAATTGCTTAAATTAGTAAGATAAAATGGGGTACCGAGCGCTTCGCGCCGGAGTGAAGAGAAGTTGTATTTATTACCCGTACTACGGAGCTCGACCTTCGGTCTCACGATCGCAAAAATTTTCATAAAATACAAAAATTTTTGTCTGAATTTCGAATTTGGCTTCAAAAAAAACTAGCACACTGCCACTGAGCCATAGTGTGATAAATCGAAATGATATTATAAAAACGTTTTCACGCTCCAAAATTTGACCACAAATGAGTAAATTTATTTATTTTTAAAAATAATTTTACCAATGAGTTTCTTAATAATTCCCCGCTTTTCTTCAACTTTTTCTGGATGCAAATGATTGTACTCATATAGAAGAACTTTTGCTTTTTGTCTATCTTCCAGGATTTCTTGTGTCAAAGTTGGCATCGTACAGGGTGGCGCAAATTTTTTGCGGATTTTAAAATGGCTCAAAAATTTATCTTTTCTTGACATCCGGAGGAGATCTTTTTTTTATTCGATAGAGAAAGAGTGGCCGTTTTATTTGACACCATATTTGTCTTTTGAATTTCTCGATTTTTCTTTTCAAAATTTCATTTTTAGCAAAACATGATTTTTTCAGATAATTTTAGGCATATTTAAGCATTTAAACAATGTTAAAGGCAAAATTTTTATTAGGTCACATAACAATAACAGAATTCAACAATTTTTAAAGGAAATTACCCTCATCGCTATATGCTTGTTCCACATTTCTTCCGTCCACATCAATGCATCTTTCGAGTCTTCTTTGGTAGCAGACAATAGCGCGGTCAATAATCTCTTGGGGAAGCTGGTTGAAGGCATCTTGGATTCTTGCTTGCAGATCATCGAGACTTTGAGGTTGAGTTCGGTAGACAATGCTCTTGATATATCCCCATAAGAAGAAGTCACAAGGAGTCAAATCAAGAGAGTTCGGAGGCCAGGGCAGATTCCAAGATCCACGACCCATCCAACGACCAAGAAAATGTTCATCAAGCCAATTTCGCACATTCAGATCCCAATGAGGAGGAGCACCATCTTGCATGAAAATAATGCCTTCAAAGCCTTCCCATTGTTCGACGACAGGCATAAAACGACGTTGCAGGAGTTCCAAATAGCGAAGACCGTTCATATTGCCGACGAAGAAGACTGGACCAACAACTCCTTTCTTACCGATAGCAGCCCATACAGCTTGACCCTAGCGGGATCGAACCTGCTGAACTAACGTTGCTTAACTTGCCAGGTCAGATGGGCCGCTTCTTTATCCACTAGGCTATGAAGTGCATATGCGCGGGAAACGGAGTATAAGGTGCACTACAAAAGATAAATTAAAATTGACATTTAGATGGTTAACAGAGCTAGCAGTTGGCATGAAGCATCAAATGATTGTATAAATAGAGGCGCACATTTAGCATCGATTCACCGTTCGGAGGAAAACCAATTTTTAATCGGTATAATTTACTCTTAATCAAAAACGTTTTACTTCATTCCTTTAGAATTATCCCAACTAGGCCGGCCAGTTTCTTCATGGTCTGATTTTGTGTGGATAGGACTCACCCGACGGACTGTTGTATTTCAATGGAGTGATGGCACACCAGTCGATTACGATAACTGGGATCCAACGGCATTAAAACATTTAGATTGTGTCTACATGATGGCTGATCAACTTAACCTTGCATATACAACAGTAAAGAAACCACATTGGTGTGATGCGCGGTGTGATGGAACTCAACGAGGCTATATTTGCAAAAAGCAATTAATTTAACCTTTTATGTTTCTTATTGCTAACTAGGGTTGATGGAAAAATTTTCCCGTTTCCCGAATCGGGAAGTCCTTAAATGAGTCTGAGTATCAAAACGAAAATCTGAATTTGAAATTCTTAAGGAATTTATGAAAACTTCCACCGCCGATCGATAGAGCTCATCAAAAAACGGTAGTACCCCAAATTTTATTTTTTTTAAACATCTTAGTTTTTGAGGAAACTTACTTTTTTTTATGAACCGAGATGGGGATTGAACGAGACACGTATATATATAAACTGGTGCTTCATGGTCTAGTGGGTAAAGTGCTAGAGCGAAATTTTAAATTTTGATTTTTTGTAACAATATGGGTGTCGCTTAGAGCTTTTCACGGGCGCTGAATATGATGTGTTATTATTTTTGCTGAAAAAATTTTGAGCTATTTTTACTGTTGGGGATATATATATTGTTCAACTGTTTGAGGATATACAGGGTGATCAATAATTTACTCACGTATTTAAAAAGTTCGCTAAAAATCGAGTTTAAGTCCATTTCAGTCGCCCGATAGCTCATTCGATACGATTTTTTGAAATTTTCCTTATTTTCAAAATTTTGCCAAAAATCGAGTATAGGACGGATTTCTTCGAGCGACGGCAATCTTGAAAGATGGGATTCTGAGGTATTTTTTTACATAGCTACCTAAAATTCAGGTTATTTTTCTTTCAGGCTGTCTTAAAAAGTCAGTTACAACCATATGAAAAAGATATATTCGGAAAGATCATGAAAAATGAAGCATTTTTTGTTTTTACGGCATGTTCTGAATCGTTGTAGTTTTCGAGGTAATTGCATTCGAAATTTTGAATTTGTTACAAGCTCTTCGTTGTAATACATAAACTTTTTTGAATTATTTGCAGAAAAATCGATTTTTGCATCAATTTTTTAAATTTTCATAAAATAAACATTGTAGCAATTTTTTATGGTTAAATGAGACGAACAAAATTACACCAAAATTATCCAATTTGAACATTGTTTTGGATTATTGAAAGGAAAACATGAATCAGGATTTTCGTTTCAATAACCCCAAACAATGTTCAAATTGGATAATTTTGGTATCATTTTGTTCGTTTCATTTAGCTATAAAAACTGCTACAATGTTCATTTTAAGAAAAAATAAAAATTCAATGCAAAAAACGATTTTTCCACAAAAAATTCAAAAAAGTTTGTGTATCACAACGAAGAGCGTGTACACAAATTCAAATTTCAAACGCAATTATCTCAAAAACTACAACGATTCAGAACATGCCGTAAAAACAAAAAATGCTCCATTTTTCATGATCTTTCCGAATATATCATTTTTCATATGGTTGTAACTGACTGGACTGGTCCTTTAAGCATAGGCTCACAAAGTTTATTCAAATTGTACAAGAATTATAAAAACAACTATTTATAAACTATGACCACACTTTCTTCATCATATTATGATGAGAATCCACTGTAGATTTAGATGGAATAATTTTTCCTTCTACGTTGATGANAATTTATCCATCCATTGCTTTATATAGACTCTATAAGAGCTATTGTTCACGACCCATAGAAAATTGGCTATCATTATATAGACATTGAAAAGCTAAAAAAAATCGATATCAGTGTCCAAACTACAAGTTTGACTAATTTCATAAGGATTTTATTTTTTCTTGTGACTTTTTAAATTTTTTTTGTAACTTTTTTCAGTAAAGGTAAAAATATGCGATGGTATGCTTCATTCGGGATCGGCGAGCTTAGCCGGAATTGGGAATCAATTCGATGGCTTTCTTAGCCTATACAGTCATTGTTGCGATTCCTCATTCTATTGGGTTAATTTGAGTACAAACTCGGAATATTTCCCGTTCATATTCTACGAACCATATTTTCATTTTGGCAAACAGTGCATAGTTCTTGCCATTGACGGTGGAAATCCATTCGAAATCCAACGAAATGGGTATATTATGGCCGAATATTGCGAGTTTCCACATCTTGGTACGATCTGCAAGAAGAAATCTGATAAACCATTTAAACCAATAAATAACGGTCAAGTATCAACAAACATTTCTCTTCAAACCATTCAAGACTTTTACCGAAACAGCCACACCATTTATTCTCGCAACTATAGATCTACCATAAACCCAATATGTTAGTCAAGTTATTATAAAATTTATATTTAGTAAAATTTAGTTTGCATAAATCCTCCATCGAACTTTCCAAACATGCTCGTGACTAGTGACACTAGGCATTACGATTTAAACCGAACTACTGATCCAATAGGTAAAGTAGATGACTATTTTCATAATCGATTCCCCGTATAAAATTATCCCTATAAGGTCACTTGTTAAAAAATTTTGTAAAATTTTCTACCCCGGCCCTGTTTTTGACTTTCCCTCTTAAAAAAGAGTTATTTTTGGATTGTTGGATGGGTGTTGCATGGAAAGATAGTCAGCGAGAAAAATGAGAACATACGTTTGGCCAAAAGCAACCGTATATCTGAGTAGATGGTGCACTCCCCTTGCAAACAAAAAAATCTCCGTCCAAACCTCTCTCCGTAATTTTTAGAATTAAAAACAAAACAAAAAATCGAGATTTTTCAGGTCCCAAAATTGTTTTTAATTTTTCTAAGTGTCGAGACGCAAACCGAACAAACTGTAAAATATGTTTGAAAGGTCTTTATCTGAAGATAGTCCATAACTTGACACTTTTGGCCTAGGCCTCGTATAGCTAGAGATCAACTAGGATGAATGTGGAATCCTTAACTTTAGGGGGTTGTGAAATGTGTCTTCTTCATGCCATATTTCCACAGCGACCCCTATTCTTACTAGTAACTTAGGATATATTCGCGCACTACACACCATGCCCTATACGAATGCAATCCGATGGCAGTTATTTTTGAAATGACCTGTATTATGTATCACATTCATAATAACATGTAATTTTTTTATAAAAACAAAAAAACAGTTTTTCCTTTATTATCAGTTCATTTTTCATCGGCTCTAAATATTTTGATCGATAAGCATAGGGTGTGACGCAGTTTCTGTGCAAGTATTTTTTCGTTTATAGCTTTGTTTCATAATTTGTTTCATAATACCTATAAACAAGCATATAAATGAATCATTTCTTGACACAACTAATCATATTAAACTTCAATCATGGATAGCTGTTCGGTTAGTTATAGTATGGGTTCTTATAATAGTGATTTTAATGGTAAGTTAATCAAAAAAGTGGTTTTAGGTATTTAGGGTATTCTTTATAGGTACAGGGTGTCCCAAAAAAAACCGGCTTTTTGCCCTTTTTTGGGCAAATTTTTCGAAAATTTTTTTTTCAAAAACATCATTTCTAGGGGTAAAAATGGCTGAAAAACACGATTTTGGCGTCCAAAAAATTTTTCGACCCCAAAAAAGCTCATAAAATGCAAAAAACGCGTTTTTTGAAGATCGTATCGACGAAAAATCGCTTTCTTCACCTTTTTTTCATATAAACACGTCTGATTCTCACGTATATACCGTTTTCGGGTACGGGGAACCGATTGGCGTTGCTTTTACTAAAATTTTACAAATATTTCATGATTTTGTTAGAGAAAAATGGCACTTTCAAGGGAAGATTTGATCGAAATTAGAACTTTATTGGGTTTGGGCTGGAAGCTAAAGCGAAAGCGATTTTTCGTCTATACGATCTTCAAAAAACGCGTTTTTGCATTTTATGAGGTCTAAAAATTTTTTTGGGGTCAAAAAATTTTTTGGACGCCGGAATCGTGTTTTACAGCCATTTTTACCCCTAGAAATGATGTTTTTGAAAAAATTTTTCGAAAAATTTGCCCAAAAAAGGGCAAAAAGCCGGTTTTTTTGGGACACCCTGTAGTTTTTCTAGATTTTGCAGAAGCAAAGAGGACAACGGAAACAATTGAAAATGTCTAGAAAAAATGTCCTAGAAAAATGTCTTAGAAAAATGCCTAGAAAAAATGCCCTAGAAATTTTTTTAGACAAAATGTCCTATTTTACCATTGTTCTTATTTTCTTTCTTAAATGTTTTAGACTCTATTGGTGAACAATCGCGTTCGGGCTATACATCCAATTTCCTGCCAATTTTATCGCAAACAAACCCCCAGTTAGATGTGGCAAAATCTTCAAGCACTCAGAGATCTTTTACACTTGATCGTAGCGAAAAAGAAGCTTGCCATATTGAAACTGGAATGAAGATTAAGTTGGCAAAAGTTAAAAATCCTAATGATTTGTTAAAAGAGTATGAAGACGCAAGCACACAACTCGAAAAATTCGATATTATGAAACAAAACAAAGAAAAAGTAGCTGCTTATCATTGTCTAAAGGTATGTTTACGAGTCAACCCTAGCGTTTTCATCAGCTTGGTCAGCAGTGTTTGTCGATTTTCTTCCTCATTGTCCAAGTTAAGTGCCAAAAACTTGGTATCATTGAAAAGCTTCAATGTAATTTCAAATGACATCAAGATCGCTCAGAAAAGTCAAGGTTTTACATGTTAAAAATTTAAGACACTCATCGTTTTTTGCGGGCCATTTTTATAAATCCTTTTAGGAAAAATGCAATAATAAAGCTGTATGTGGGAAAACGTGCTTCGATAGGGAGCACAACAATGCTCAATCACAAATGTCACGCACTAAAAGTCACATGACCATACAAGTATATCGGACTTTGGTAAAATTTATTTAGATATTGCACCATATTTTTTAGAACAAAGAATTAGAACTGGACAACGCAGAAAAACATAATTATATCGAAAAACTTACGAGAGAGGTAATTTACCACTTAAAAAGGAAGAAACTGGGGGACTGAGCAATATCGATCTCGGAGGATGAGATTTTCCGATCCGACCGATAAGTCTCCGAGCGCTTCCAAACGAGATCTTCGCCCTGATCCGAGTGCTTTTCAGCGCTTTCGAATTCTTCTTTCAACGAAAAAAGTTCGTTAAAATTTGAAAAATTTTTCAATTTTCAACGAACTTTTTTCGATTTTTGAGGAATTTTTCAATTTTGACAAATTTTCTTGAAAGGATTTTTTAAAAATATTCTTGAAGAGTACTCCCATGATCTTGGTCTCATTTTTCTTCTCTCACCGAGCCTATCGATTGGTATAGGCCGTGACGGAATCGGACTTCAGGTGATGGAGATAGCACAGACAGACATACATAGCGCGTTTAATGCTTTAGGGTAAAGATATTTTATCTAGAATCAATATTTGAACGCACAAGGTACTCAAGTGGCTCAAGAAAACCTGGATTGTAAACAAAAAATTGATGAAATGAATCAATCAATTGAAACGATGCAAAGAGATATAAACAACCTTATGAAAGCTAAAGAAGAGGTAAAGTAAAATATTTTTACGCTACAAAATTTCTTGAATCTTTAGACAGAAGCCTTAAAAACGGAATTGAATAAGTTGAAGAGACAATATATAAAGCTGGAAAAGACCACCAACAAAAGACCAAAGCTCGATAAAGAATCCGAAAAAAATATTTTTGAACAAATAAATCATCTTGTACAGTATGTCTCGCCTTTAAATGATCCTGAATTAAAAGGTATACTAAAGAAATTGACCCATTTTTTCTAAAATCCATTTTAGGAATGTTAAAATTTGACAAAAAAGAAGATACGAATGCTCAAAAAAATGATAATAACGATGTTTCTTCAACTAGTGAAGATGCTATGAACATAAATCACATGCAATTCTCCGATCGACCAATGTGTGTATTTGCAAAGAAACCAACTTTTTTAAACATTGAAGATTGTGATGGTGTTGCCATTACTTCCAGTACACATTCCTCTCCTATTGGACCAATTCAAGTCTATATGATTTCGCCGATAAAACATGGTCGTATACTTCCAAATCAACAACAGCCGCCAATTTGATGAATAAAATTTCAAAGAAAAGTTCGTACGAACCACAATTGTACGAAAAGTGTTTTTGCATGGTTCTATTTTTACTTTTGCATTGTCTTATTTTATGAATCGTTTAATAAACAAATTAAAATTTCATTTTCCATTTGGCCCCGATACTTTACATAAATATTCAGCAGGCTAAAGGAGAGTGGCTAAAATCTAAAATTTCAACATATGTATACTTTATTTCCTGGGTAAAGATAAAAACTAAAGATAAAAATTTGGTTGGTCGTTGATTGCCAGATCATCCGATCTGGCAAGTTAAGCAATGTTGGGCCCGCGGGTTCGATTCCCCGATCTACTAGCCCGTATCGGTAAGGATTTAGCCGGTCCTATCAACCTAACTCTCTGCATTAGGTTGAAGGGACGGACTAACCACTGAGCCATATAGTCGCATTTTGTTCTGATGGTATTAATGACAGTATGGCTCAGTGGTTAGTGTTTCAAGGGAAAAAATGATATGCAAAAATTTTACGGCAAAAAATATGGGCGTCTACTTTGACAACTTGTTTGAATCGATAAAAAAATTTGTCGGCCCTAGCGGGATCGAACTCTCGAACTATCGGGTTATCACCCTGATTCAGGGAAACGTTTTTAAACTCGGGAATGCATTTTTCAGATTCCTCGCATAAAATTACACCTATAGGAGTCATTTTTATGAAAACATTTTCGAGTCCAAAATTCATGTAAAAAATCCGAGAACTTTCTAAACAACCCAATAACAAATTGCTTATCAACGCGAGTAAATTGTAAACAGATCGATTAGCTAAAAAGGTCGTGTAACAAAAAAAACTAATATTTTCTAGTATTTGTTTTTATTCAGTTTTGAAAATGCCTATTGTTAATCGATTAGAATTTGTAAATAGTTATTTTGCAGATCTACCAAAACGAGATCAAATTGATTTTGATGTAAATGAATCATATGTTTTTGATAAAAAGGATTTGGATTTCGCAGGGAACTTGGGTAGTTCTCAATCGGATGTTGCTAAATTCTTTCATAAACCGTCAAGAAAATATGTAGCTGTTAAATATTTACGCATATATTATAACCGATATAGAGTGGATAGAATAAGATTAGAAAAAATTGTTAAGGAAATTAGAATTTTGAATCAAGTGTCAAAATTTTCGAGTGTTGTAAAATTTTATGGATGGACTTGTAATGGTCAATGTGTACAAATTTTTATGCAACCAATCAAAATTTTGCTAAGTGCTATTATTGAAAAACTCGGTTGTCGTCCTAATATGTATCATATAAGTAATGAGATTTACAATAGTTCTGGGCAAAGAGAAGCATTGGCATTTAGTATATTGTACGACATTCTTGATGCACTAATAAAATGTAAAGAAAATAACATCAATCATCGCGACTTGAAACCGGGAAATATTTTAATTGATCAATATGGTCAACCTCTCGCCCACGGTAAATTTCCCACTAGACCAAAGTCTATTGACTCGGACTAACCCACTAGGCCAAGGCTTTGTATCTAGATCTAAACCCGAAATGAACCCTTTTCAACAATTTTTGATTTTTGTGCTTTATTTACAAATTTTTTAATATTATCTGTTAATCTTGAATATACAAATGTTGTAAATAGATATTGGATTTTTAAAAACCGGAAAAACCGATTTCGAAAAACCTAACCGAAAAACTGAACCGGAAAATCTTAAAAACCGAATCCAGTTTCTAATCCTAGTCGTGAACCTCTGCACCATTATACCCCGACTTTTTTTATAGTTGTACGAGACCGGGGCCCAATTCCTAGCTTGAACCGTACGGTTACTTGAAAATGCTCAGAAAATGACGATTTTTGGAGAAAAATGATGATCTTTTATGAAAATTTTCAATTTTTTGTCCATTTTCATCATTTTTTGAAAAATTTTGCTTTTTCGAAAATCGAATAACAGTACTGTCCTCCCCCCAAAAACAAAATTGAAAAATGTGAAAATTGTCCACGTGAAAATTATCTTATGAACTCATTACTTTTTTTCTTGTTGCTAATATTTTATTCTCTCTCGTATAATACATATAAATCTTTATTCATTTACAGGGTGGTGCAAAAAAAACCGTACTTTTGACATTTTTGAGGGCCATTTTTTCGAAAAAAAATTTTTTGCAAAAATGACCGTACTACCCCTAATTTTATGCGAAAAATCGATTGCGCGCATTCTCGAAGCTTGAAAATGCTTCCCTGACCCTGAATCAGGGTGTGTATTGAAGCGAAAATATGAAAATTTTAGATTTCTCTTCTAAAAACCGACTTTTTAGACTAATTTCTAGGCGAAAAATCGATTGCGCGCATTCCCGAAGCTTGAAAATGCTTCCTTGA
>OZJO01009236.1:0-34544 GCA_900406225.1 Acrobeloides nanus
GCAAGAGATGATATCAAGTATTGCAGGTGAGGGGGCAATCCGGATAATTGCCCCTTGTCATCGAAAAAATGAAAAAAAATTTCTTCATAATGGTCCCCCATTATGATTTTTCACTAAAAATGACCAAAATTTCAACTTTTTATTCGAATTTCATCATTTTTCGCCAAAAGAAGTCATTTTCTGAGCATTTTCAGCTTACATATCAAGCATTTTTCATAAAAAAATTTTTCTTTAAAAAACACATAAGAGAGACCCTTATTATTTTTTATCAAATTTTGGACAAAAAATTGGAAAAAAAACATAAGGGGGACCCTTATAAACGTGTTCTCCTGTTGCTGGATTCTCGCTACGTGTCTGATTGCGCCACATTATCTTTTGCGTTAAAACAAACTTTTCGAGAAAACCGAGCTTTGGGAGTCACAAAAATTTTATAAGGATACTTATTTTTATAATGAATTTGATCGATTTCGAAAGATTCGTTCAAAATCTCTTTTACCAAAGTTGTAGAGCTTGATTTCTTCGACAATTTTCTTAAAGATTACTTTTGATGAAAATCGATAGAAAAACGAGAAAATCGCACGAAAAAGTAATAACCCTTAAAAAATTTTGTGACACGTTTTGTGACATAAAGCTCTGTTTTCTTAAAAAAGGTGTTTTAATTGTAAACGAGTAGGGTTGTCGTATCGATATTATATCGACACGACAACCCTAGTCTTGTCCGACTATTTCATCTTGCTCATCTTGCCCTGCTTGACCGTTTTGTTCATCTTGTTCTATATTAAAATATAAAGCTTACATTTGTCAGTATAATAAATCAATAAACGAAATACCCCAGCATACAAATAAGTAAAACCAAAAATAACATCAAAAATCATAGTCAATGCAAACAAAACATATTCTTTTTGGCTTCGAAGTTTGTTATTTATAAAAATCACCACTGCTAGAGGCAGATTTAATAATATCAATAGCAAACCTTCAACCGAATAAATGTAATAATGAACATAATCAATTGATGAAGCAGATAAATTTTGATACATTGGATTCACAAATTAACCAATATATCCCAAACAAACAACAGACTTACTATTTGCTATGTTTGTGTTTAATAAAGGCTATAAATAATTTCTTATAATGTGAAAGCTAAATGGGTTATTTGTTTATTTGCAGGTTTTACTGCAACACATGAACTTGTTGATAAAAATAAAAAGAACTTTAGCACTAGTATTAGGCTGTTTAAGTAATAAGGATATCCGTGTCGTATGACTTCACTTTCTTGTAATGTCCTTTCCTAATTTAATCTTTATGGTAGTTATATGTTGATTGTATTTAAAGTTGTATGCTTGGCTGTGCTAAATAAATTGGATTTTTGATGTACAGGGTGCGATAAAAGTTCTGTCGTGCAAATAATTGACGAAAAAACGGTAAAATCAAAATAATCATGAACCAAAACTAGATTTATTTTAAAGAACAATTAACAAAGAACATTTTTATTTTAACAAGTTTTCAAACAGACCTCCTTTTGCCTCAATACAGGTTTTGAGGCGTTTGAATGGCAGGCATCGGCAGGTTGTGTTCACCAATGAGAAACTTTGGACAGTCCAGCGGAAGATTAGCAGTCAAAATAACCGAGTTATCGCTAGAAACAGGATGAGTAGGTGTCAATTGAGTTACTTTACCCATTTTAAGGATGTCTGGTAGCAGCTAGAAAGCAATTTTCCAAGTGAATCATGGTATGGGCCGGAATCACTGTTACGGGCAAGACTCCTTTGGTTTTTATCGAGAGGGGAGTGAAAATCAACACTGCCTATTACCAAAAACACATCATTCGTGAAGTACTAGATCCCTGGGCTCGAAATCACTTTGGAAATAGACCATGGACGCTACAACAAGACTGGACTCCTTCACATTTGGCTAAATCAACAATCCAACTTTGCAAAAGGTTGTTTCCTGATGTATGGAATAAGAGATTTGGCTCTCAAAATCATGTGATTTGAACCCTATGGACTATAGTGTATGGTCTATCTTGGAGAAGAAGGTCTCTACTAAAAATTACGCAACAGTCGGGACCCTGAAACGTGCATTTGTGAAGGCTTGGGATGAGATTACGCCAGAACAATGCTCCTGCATCATAGACAACTTTCCAAAACGTCTCAAAGCCTGTATTGAGGCAAAAGAAGGTCTGTTTGAAAATTTGTTAAAATAAAAATGTTCTTTGTTAATTGTTCTTTAAAATAAATCTAGTTTTGGTTCATGATTATTTTGATTTTATCGTTTTTTGGTCAATTATTTGCACGACAGAACTTTTATCGCACCCTGTACTAACAATTAATTTTTAATACGAAGTCTTGGGCCTTATTTGTGCTTGATTTCAACAATTTCCTTTACAGGGAGAATAAAAAGGGTAATTTTGTGATTATTACCTGAATTTGGAACCCGAATTTTTTCTAAAAATGACCCTTCTAGGGTAATTTATGCGGGAAATCGATTATCGAAGCATAAAAACGCTTCCCTGACCCTTATTCAGAAAAAGGATCGGATTTTTGAATCAAACATAGCTTCAACAAATCATTCTTTCATGAATCAGGGTCACGGAAGCATTTTCATGCTTCGAGAATGTGCGTAATCGATTCTCCACATAAAACCACTTCTAGAGGGGTCATATTTAGAGAAAAAAATTTCGGATTCTAAATACTATAAAAATCTCATTGCCTTTTTTTACTCACCTTGTATTAATAAAAAATTAATAAGCATTGCTTTATACATCAAGTAAAATTTAATTAAAAACAAGCAAATATAAGAAACTTAATAAGCTACTGAGAAATGGGTGGAATATCGATGTGTAAATTTTCAGCACGTCATCTGCGCTTGATGTTGGTTTGGCTGTTGTCTGGATTATGTTTGAATCTGGTTTTATGCCTTGGCTGTTACAAAAATCACCTTAACATGGCTCAGCGTTATCTGACAAATCATTACCAAAAAGACAACCGCATATAATAACTCGAGAGATAACTTTATCAGTTCTAGTAGAATTTTCCATGTTGTATAGCAAAGGTTTCCTGTTAAACATTCTATTAACAAATCAAAAATTTCACAATTTTGATCTTCTAAGATTTCGGCAATGAAGTGTCACTTTAAAGGAGCAGTCCACTCGGAAAAAAGTTCCCATAATTTGTATATATTCGGAAAGTTCATAAAATTTGGAGTATTTTTTGTTTTTACGGCATGTTCTGAATCGTTGAAGTTTTTGAGATAATTGTATATGAAGTTTAGATTATTTATTACAACGAAAACATGAACGCAATGTTTAAATCCCTGATCAATTAAAATCTGTATATTGAGAAGAAAATAATTCAAAATCCTTGAGCATTTAGAAAAAAATAAATACAGCATTTTTCTCAGTTTAGTGAGACGAATAAAATGACACTAAAATTATCCAATTTGAAAATTGTTTTATCTTATTGAAACGAAAACATTTAAATTTTTGGAAAGTTTTCGTTTAAATAACCCAAAAAATTTTCAAATTGGATAATTTTAGTGTCATTTTATTCGTCTCACTGAGCTGAGAAAAATGTTGTATTTATTTTTTTTCTAAACGTTCAAAGATTTTGAATTATTTTCTTCTCAATATACAGATTTTAATTGATTCAGGGATTTGATCACTGCTTTCATGTTTTTGCTGTAATACACAGACTAAACTTCACGCGATTATCTCAAAACTATAACGATTCAGAACATGACGTAAAAGCAAAAAATACTTTCATGAACTTTCCGAATATATACAAATTATGGCAACTTTTTTCCAAGTGGACTGGTCTTTTACCATCGATCGATGTTAAAATTAGATCGATGGGTGGATGACCTAAGGATGGATGAATGGATGACAAAAAGTAGGGGGAATGAAAGAACAAAAAGAATCAATTTGTATATAAAATTTGACATTTTAAAACGAAATTTGCTCAAAAATGACTAAAAGTTGGTTTTATGTGTTTTTCATGTTATCAGCCATTTTGGAAGAGCTATTGTTGGCTAGTAACACGTCAATTGAATTAAACATTTCCAATATTTTATATAATAATCGATAAAAATTTTGGATTACTACTATTTTCCAGTTTAAAATTTTGTATAAAAACAATTTATGTTCACAATACTTTCTCTACTCGGTAGTTTTATTGAATTAATACTATTTTTCATTGTAATAGCCACTGTTTATTATACTTTACGTTATTTATGGGAACTCATCCCTCTTGATAATATAAAAAATCGGGTTGTTTTTATCACTGGATGTGATTCGGGTTTTGGGCATGAAGTAGCTCTCAAATGTGCTAAAAATGGTATCCCTGTATTTGCAGGATGTTATACTGAAGAGGTAGAGTTCTTTCAGCATTGTGCCGCAGGCAGGATTTCTCAACGGGGGGAGGGACATAGTAAAGTTTTTTCAAAATTGTATGAAAAAACATAATGGGACTATTAGTATAAAGAGAAAAAATTAAAATTTTCCAGTTATAAAGATTAATATGTTCCCCCTTGCCTACGGCAAAGGTCGGGAGACACGTTCTTATTCCATTATATTATTAATAAGCGAGTAGGGGTTAGCACTCACTCTTATGGTGCATCATTTTTGGGCCATCCTCGGCTCAAACCAATAACCCGACCAGAAACTGGAAAAGATGTAGAATTTTGAGCTACCCATTTTCTGTATATTGAAAAACTTATTTTAGGGTCAAAAAAATCTCGAAAAAGAAGCATCTGGCTATACTGGAAAATTGCAAGCTGTTTCACTTGATGTAACAAAAGATGAATCTGTACAAAATGCATTTGAATATGTAAAAACTCATTTAGAACCGGGACAGAGTAAAAATACTTTCCCAAATTTTATAACTTTTTAGAACTATGGGCTATTTTGAACAACGCTGGTACGGCAACAAGCTGTGGACCGGATGAATGGACTTCTTTAGAACAGTATAAAATATCGGTTGATATCAACACGTATGGAATGATTAGGGTTGTTCATGTAATAGTTTTCACAATTTTTTTAAATTATTTTAAAATATTGTTTTTAAGGCATTTTTACCCTTGCTCAAAGAATCTAAAGGACGTGTTTTAACAACAACTAGTGTCTTGGCAAGATTAGCGAATGTTTATAATGGGCCTTATAATATTTCAAAATGGGCGGCAGAAGCTTATATGGATACGATTAGGTATCCTAATATTTTTCGCTATGTGACACTTTATAGACCGGACACTTCACCCATCGAAGATATTTTACCCACCTGACTTCATCCAACGTGCACTTTACCCACTGGGCATTACCTCCCAGAAAAATATACCCAACCAGTAGTACTTTAAGTACTTTTATGGACCAAAATTATTCTTCTGGGGCAAAAACATATTTTTGGCGCCTAACAAGTACCTTTCTGGGGAGGGGGGAAGGTGAAGTGTCCTTGGTGGGTAAAGTGCCCGGTGAGTGAAGTGTACAATAGGTAAAGTGTCCAGTGGATGAAGTGTCATACCGACAAAACTTATGTCTAGAGATCCATTTTTTCATCTATTTAGACTCATATTTTTAGACGCGAACTGAAGCCCTGGGGCATCAAGTGTTGCATCTTCAATCCTGGTGCTTTTATGACCCCATTGCAAAATATTCTGCCAAGACTCACTGAAAATACGTGGAAAAATCTAACGGAAGAACAGAGAAATGAATATGGAACAGCATACAAACAAGAATGTAATCTTACTATCATTTTTCTTAACTATCCAATTTTAGTGATGGACAGTTTTCGCGAAGGACTAGAAGCGATTTCTAGTAGACGAATTGATTATGTTGTGGATGCTTATTATCATGCTATTACAGCAAGATTTCCACGACTACGTTACCGAATCGGATGGGATGCCATGTTTTATTATATACCATTATCGTTTTTGCCAACTGAGTTGCAAGATTGGATTTCTGGCAAGTTCAGAAATGCATTGTGTACGACCCTTCCAACGGTGTTGCAAAAAGATAAAAATCAATAATTTTTTGAGTATATCTGGACCTCTTAATATATCTTATTTGTGTAATAATAAAAAGTTTAACAGTATTTTTAGTTTTAAATAAAATATACTCAGTGGCGTAGCCACATAGAAGGGGGGGGGGGTACCAAGGATACCGGTACCCCCCCCCCTTACGGGCCAAAAAAAACATAAGGGTCCCCCCTTATGATTTTCTTAGAAAAGGTCTTGGTACCCCCCCCCCCCCCCTATACACAAGTATTAACCTCCTAAAAGAGTTATTTTTAATTTCTTAAAAACTACTAACTCCTTGGGATATTTTGTTAAGATAACTTATATGAAAAAATTTTCAGAATTCCCTATAGATATGTAAAATTATTAAGCAACAGCGAAAAACATAATTACTTTTCGCAAAATATGTTTTAGCTTAATCTTCTTTCAAAAAGCGGTAAGAAAAGCAACTAGATTACATTCACTTCATTTTGTCGACAATATGTTTATTCTGACAATTCGATGTTTAATTTTAATTATTTCTATGCTAAATTTGGCTTCTGCATATCCGATCTATATGGTTTTAGGGAGAATACCTTCTAAAGTANCAATTCGATGTTTAATTTTAATTATTTCTATGCTAAATTTGGCTTCTGCATATCCGATCTATATGGTTTTAGGGAGAATACCTTCTAAAGTAGGGAATATTTTTGAAATGACATACATATTAATAATACATAAACTCTGTTTTCTGAAATCTACCGATTCAGAATTTGCCATTAGTTCACCAAATCGTGTCAATAAACACAATTTTAATGAAGTTTATTGAAATTCAGGTAACTTTTATCGCAATCAGTAAAAAATCATTTTTATTGCAATTGCAATAAAAAGTTGCTTAATTTTCAATAAACTTCATTAAAATCGTGTGTATTGACAAGATTTGATGAACTAATGGCAAATCCTGAATTTGGTAGATTTCAGGAAACAGAGTTTAGGCAAATCCTGTTCTTCCTCTTCACGGCTGACCAAAAAGTTCCGACGAGTGATTTTTTGTACAGAAAGTGTTCTTTCATGCTGAATATCATATTCATCAAAGAGAAAATATCGCATGCCGGATAAACAAAAAAATAGACTTTTGCAAAAATTTTCTAAGTTCCCAAAAAACAGCAGTTTATACAAAAAATAGATTATCTCGTTGAAAACACTATGAAACCGGATAATTCTTTTTTAATATTATACAGACTCATTTTATGCTCCTAAAAATGAAAAATGGTCGTACATTCGAATTCTATATTTTAAAAAATGCGTTTAACTTTCTACGAATTTTCGCCTTTTTCAAAGGCGAATAACTTTTTATAGTATCGACCATTTTTTGAGATCTTGGGCTCAAAATGTGTGCAAAAATCTAAGGAAAGCTTCTTTCAGAGCGTTTTTCTTTTTAACACTCGAAAAAGGTTCTTTTCAACCAAAACACTGAAAAAATGAGGCTGTTGACAATTCCAAAAGGAAAATTTTTTATTTTATCGAAAACCGAAAAAACTATCTGAATGAGCCTTTCCTAGATTGTTACGGACATTCTGAGCCCAAGATCTCAAAAAATGGTCGATACCATAAAAATTATTCGCGTCTTAAGTTCCCGTCATAAAGGCTAAATACATTCTTAAATTTCCAACTAAATACATAACCGTTTGACTTAATTATTTTCGCAATTGAAAGAGCATTGTTTGAGGAAAATTTAAAAAAAATTTTGAGTGAAAATCTTCAAAATGAAAAAGTTACGCCAATGCCTCAGGAATACGCGTAATCGATTCCCGCATAGAAAAACCCCCTATAGCAATTTTCTGGCCGATTTTATAGCGTTTTTAGGTCGTCGGAACTTTTTGCACACTTTTTTCAGCCGTCCCCAAATAGTGGGAGCCGAGCGCTCCGCGCTCGGCTCCCAGTACTTCTAAATATTTAGAATATTATAAAAGAAAACATGTTTGATCCAGTAACTAGTGATGATCAAGCTGTTTATTTAACAAAACGGGCCCATCAAAATACTAATTCACAGACTATATATGAAAAAATACGTCAAGGAGCTTTTGTTTTTATTTAATTGTAGCTAAGGGAAAGTTTTGAACATTTGATTATGAATCAGTGGCGTAGGGGAGAGGTAACCGGACAAGTATACCTTTTTATTTTTCGAAGATCGGAAAAACTTAATGACCTCCCTTATATTTTGTTCTGCCAAAAGTAGTAAAAAATCATAAGGACTGTATGATTTTCTGATAGGATCAAAATTGCCTCTCCCTAGTCTAGCCTTCTTCCTACGCCACTGTGATGAATTGAAATATTTTTTGAATAATTTATAATATAGTTTTAAAATTTTATGAATTCAATAAAATAAACTAAAACTTCTATTGTCCCAAGTTCATAAAGAGATCGAAAGTGCAGTGTATTTTATTGAAAGAAAGTTCACCGAACTCTTTGAATCAATGAACAATAGGAAACATTCAATGATCTTTTATGAACTTAAAAAGTATATAAACTTTGAACAACGAGTGTTAAATACTTCAAAATTTTGTTTTATAGCATCTTTTTTAAAATCATAAGAATTTTTATCCTTGATTTTCTAAATATGGGAAAATTTGAGAATAAAGTTGTCATTGTTACAGGTAAAGATTAATTTTTCATAAAAATTATTTGTTTTTTTGTTAAGGATCGAGTGCAGGTATAGGTCAAGCAACTGCTATTCTTTTTGCTCAAGAAGGAGCAAAAGTTACTATACATGGACAAAGTGTTGAACGTCTGCAAGTAATATTATCTGATAGGATCAGGTGGTTAGTGGGAATGCCTTCCAAAAAATACCGTCTTTCCTTTTCCTACATTTTATGTTTTGGGCTGACCAAATGATAGAGTAGATAGGAAGTCTGGGGGGAGAACTTCCCTTTTCGTCTAAAATCTAAAAAAAAGATGTGATAAAAAGCTAACTGTGGGTATCAAAAAATTACAATATTTTCAATTTTTTAAACTAAAAATGTCATTTTTCCTCCAAAAATAGCCAATATTGATTTAAAAAAAGAGATTTTTCAGGCTAAAAGTGCCATTTTTAGCCCAAAACCAAATTTTTACAACAACGAATTATAGTAGCGTTCCCATTTATGTAATTTTTAAAATAATAATTATTTTTTATAAATAAATTTACTCCCCCCCCCCTCAGAGCCGTAGCTAGAATTCGGATTTGGAGGGGCAAAACTCTTTTTTAAGCTCTGAGGGACAATATTTTTCAGATTTGGGGGGGGGCACGATTTCATGAATAAAGTTTAAAAAATCGCATTTTTGAGCAAAAATAGATAAAATTTAACGATTTTTGATGAAAAATGGCATTTAGTTTAAAAATCGAAAAAAAGATTTTATTGAAAAAATACGAAAGTTTGGTGAAAAAATTTTTTTAAACAAATTTAAGTAAAAACATAAGGGGAAGATTATTAAGAAAAATTTTTTGGATTTTAGGGGGGGGCATGCGCCTCTCTGTACCCCCCCCCTTCTACAGCACTATTCCCCTCCCCCCACTAGAAGGGAACAGTGCTGTAGCTAGGGGGGGGGGCACAGAGCCTGTCTACGCCGCTGTGACACAAACATAAAAGTGCTCCCAAAAATGGCACTTTTGCGATTTTTTAAAATTTTAAAAGTTTTTTAATTTTCGCCAAAATAACTCATTAGGGATTTTTCTATGTGTAGAATCGATTTTGCGCATTGCCAAACATGAAAACGCTTTTTTGACCATGTATTAGCTTGTTTTCGCTTAATTACATACATTTCTTCCCTGAATCAGGATTAGAGAAGCGTTTTCAGGGTTCGGCAATACACCGCATCAATTCTCGCATAGAAAAACTCTCTATAGGGTTATTTTGGTGAAAATTAAAAAACTTGAAAAATTTTGAAAAAATCGTCCAAAATTGCAAAAAAGGCCTTTTTGGGGAGCACGCTGTAAAACAATCCTAGCCTATGGCCCTCACAAAATAGGGGTTCTTTAGGCTCGCTAATTTAGCTACCTGATACATTGATAGTATTGATAGTTTTAGGAAACTCAAAAACATATGCTAAATGCAGGTGCAAAACCCGAAAATATCTTAATTGTAAAAGGATCGGTAGAAGATGAAGAGGTTTTAAAAAACATCATCGAGGAAACTGTGATAAGGTTTCAACAAATTGATGTTTTGGTAATTTATTTTTTAATATTTATTAGACAAGTTCGATTGGAAAAAATTGCCATTTTTACAATTTTTAAAAACTTTATGCTAAACTTTATAACTATTATAAAACGTGTAATGTTTGCTGTGCGTGTGAACTAGCTGTTACGGTTATATTTAAACCCTAAAGGCTAAAACAAAAGTTGTAGAGGGCGATGAAACTATCGACACCACTTTTAACGGGTACCCCCTCAAAAAAGTTTTTACAATTTTTAAAGATGAAAAAATTGATTATACTCACGATTATAATTATTATTGTCAGCTATACTCATAAATATATACCGCTAAGTCTTTCTTTATTAGCGCTCGGGAGCGCTTCTCAGAGAGCCCGAGAGCGCCACTCGAAAGCGAGACCGAAGGCCGAGATCGCTCGATATTATTTTTAAAAATTCATAAAAATGATAACATTGTTGTATTTTTTTTATAGATAAATAATGCCGGTGCTGTTCAAAAGCCTGGGCTAACTGATGCCAATTCGTTAGAAAATTTCAATTTTATTATGAATGTCAACTTAAAATCGTATGCTTATCATAAAATTTTAAGTCTTTTAAATTTTAACATTTTAGAGTAGTAAATTTAACACAATTAGCATTACCCTACTTGGAGAAAACAAAAGGCAACATCATCAATATTAGCAGTATTCAATCGTTAAAAGCGGTATTTTTAAAAATTTTACAGAACAAAATTTTTTTAGTATCCTCCTACATGCTACTACGCTTTATCCAAAGCAGCTTTGGACCATTTTACGAGAAATTGTGCGGTTATGTATGGCCCTAAAGGCATACGAGTCAACTCATTAAAGTAAGAAAATTTTTAAACAATTAAAAAATTATTTAAGACTTATTTCCCTCTTTCCCCATACCTACCTTCATAAACAGAAAAAATGACTGATTTTTTCATTACAAAGCTATCATTTTCTGAAAATTTTCAGAATAGATACAAACATTTTCAACAATAAAAGAGCAGTGCTATCGTTTTTTAAAGACAACGAATAACAAAAAATAGGATCGACGCAAAAAATTACCCACCTTATCATACATGTCAAGGGGGCATTGTCCCCCCCCCCACCACCACTCATCAATCGAAAATTTTTTGGCCATTCACCCATCCATTCTGCACGAAAATTCAAAATTTTAAAAAATCATGAGGAGGACTCTTATGTTTCAAAATTTTTGAGAAATAAAATTTTGAATTGTTAAAAATAACTTTTTAAGCAATTTTTAAGCATATTTATCATTAAAAAATATCAAAAAATTATGTAAAAAATCAATTTTTTGGTTGTCCCCCTTGTTCCTCTCGTTGGTCATTCATCCATCCATCCTCCATGGGTTTGCCCCTACTACTGTGCATATATGCTCCTTATTTCGACTTCCCTCGTGAACTTACAACTCGCACAAATAAATGTAATCAATTTAGCCCTGGATTTATCGAAACTTTGGTAAGAAAAAGAGTTGGTATGACTGATGAAATGGATAAACAAGTATAAACATTTTTCAAAAATTTTTTAAAATTTGTGATTTTTAGTATTTCGAAACAGTTGTAAAGCCTAGTACGCCACTAGGGCGTAGCGCTATGCCTATTGAAATGGCGAAAATTTTAATATTTTTGGCTAGTGAAGATGCGGATTTTATAACCGGATCAATCGTGGTTGCTGATGGAGGACTTATTGTTCATCCAGGAGTAAACTTGGATGTGAAAATGCAATAAAAAAGTTTTATTAATACTTACAAGGAACTACTTACAAGAATTTTGAAGTGTCCGAATGAAATTTACAAAAAATTTTACCAGTTTTTAGGCTTTGGCTACAAGTTTGAAAAATTTATTCCCGAAAATTCGATCCTTTGTACTTTCGAAGAAATTAATATGCTTCCTTATAGGCAAAAAGTTGTACAGTCAATCCTCGATTTAGTAACCACCAGAGGATGAGTCACTAAATCGAATCCAAAGGAAGGGGTCGCTAAATCGAAGGGTCAATAAATCGAAGGTTGACTGTAATCATTAATCAACAGCACCAGTAGATCATTGGCTATTATACAGCCTCAAAGGCTTCTTTGGCTCGAGTTCGAATTCCACTGCCAAAAAATTTGTTAGCGGTGGGATTCGAACTCAGCCAAAAAAACTTTTAAATCTGCAGCATAGCCACTTCACAACTGATGCTGCTGATTAATGAATATAATTTTTGCTTATAAGAAAACATATTAATTTCTTCTCCGAAAGTACAAAGGCTTGAGTTTTCGGGAATAAAATTTTCAAACTTTTAGCTTAAGCCTAATAAACTGGTAAAAAAATTTTGGAAAAATTCGAAAATTTCATCCGAACACTTCGAAATGGTTCCTTGTTAGAATTTATGTCTTATTTTGAAGACCAAATATCTCACCTCTTGATCCAAAATGAAAATTTAAAGAATTTATATTTTTGAAAAATTTTTAAAAATCTACTTTTTTATCCCCTCCCCCACATACACTCAATTCCGCTTCAATTTTTTTCTATATTTTTAGTTAACATTTTTGTAATGGCAGTTATTTTATGTTTTTACCATAAAAATTATAAAATTGCGTGAAAATAATTTTGATATTTTAATAAGCAAAAGATTAAGTGCTTTTAGTACACTTCAAGTGCACGATATTAGACTTATACCTTTAATATTAGAAAAAAAGGCAAAGCTTGTCTATGAACGACAGGTTTTATAAAATTATAATCACGTATATACACCATAAGTCTAGCAATATACGAGTACATAAGATCATGTTGCTATGGTAATATTATATTTTTATTTTGAGTTCAAGCATGAGTTCCCCATAAGAGAATATACGAGTACATAAGATTATTCGATTTCTCATCGAAGAAAAACGATGTTTGAATACAGTCTTTTATAAGTAGCAGTCACATAAAGGTATTTTTTCTAAAAATATTTTCATAATTTTTAAATAAGTTTGTGTATTAAAGCGAAAACCTGAAATTTTTTCCTTGTAGAATTTTCAAAAAAATAACAACGCCATCTTGTAGAGCGCAGCGAAAAACGGTAGTAGCCCAGAAATCTCGGAAATCCGAGAATATGTTTATGAGAAAATGAATTTCAAAGTTCTTAAGAAAATTTCTCAGAAAACTATGCACTTTTGAGCTTCGCGACTGGTCGAAAAAGCATAAAAATTCGAAAAATATTCGATTTTTTTTACCATTTCTTAAGAACTTTGAAATTCATTTTCTCAAAAACATATTTCTGGATTTCCGAGATTTTTGGAGTACTACCGTTTTTGATGCGCTCTACAAGATGGTGTCGGTATTTTTTTTTTAATTCCACAAGGAAAAAATTTCAGGTTTTCGCTTTAATACACAAATTTATTCAAAAATCATGAAAATATTTTTTTTAAATCCTTAAATGACCAGCAACATATAAAAGGCTATATCCAAAAATCTTCTCTTGGAACATCCTTTACATCAATTTTTTATATTTACTAATCCTACTACATTAAAAATGTTTACTTTTCATCACCCCCCTTTGTGGGTATCCCTCAAAAAAAAATTTTTTTTTACAAAAGATTAGTTATAACAACGATTAATATAAAAAAGTATTAGTAATGACCATAGACGTAGCCAGGATTTTTGATAGGGGGGGGGGCTAAACTGTCAAAAGCCTGAAAAATCATGACAAATATAATGGGGGACAATTATGTGTTTATTTTTTTTTGTCGTGGCTTCGCCGTAATAGGAGGGGGAGGGGGGTTCCTAGCCCCCTTTATATGGTAATAACTAATACTTTTTCAACGGGGAGCGTTGCTCGGTAATGCCGCTCAGAGTCACAACCCTCTGAGTGTTCGACTTATGGTATTTAAAAAGTGAAATATTATTCGATTACATTATACATTGTTCAAAGTGTCAAAGAGATGGTTTAATAATTCGGTGTATAATAAAAATTATCATAAATTATGATTCCATCTGTCTTTCGGTTTTTATGAGATACCTAAATTTCGGGAAACATATTAAATCGGTGTTCTCAATGATCTCAAACAATTTTTTAAGAATAAGTCTTTAAAAAGATATTTGCAATAGCGTTTGTGTTTAGACTAGGGAAGGAAAACAGCAACCAAAAGATGGGCTGGCTCAATCCGAGGTAGGAATTCATGACCCTGCCCTTATTCATACCTATTTGGACGGCTCAAATCAGTTCTGACCAAGCCGAGAGCCGCCCGGGTCGATATTCTGCTTTTCCATTCCTAGTCAGTCCAGTGCCATAATATAATCCTTTTTAAAACTTCAATAAATACCCTAGAAAAATTTACCGATCACTATTATGAAATTCGATATTTAGTATTAAGGTTTTTCAGGCTAATCTTTCACATTCAATGTAAAATTTTAAATAAAACAGCCTTTTTACGTTTATTTGTTGATTCTCTTATAGTAGAATAATGCTCGTTGTAGTTTGGGTTCTTGCATAAAGTACATTCTCGTGAGAATTCTTATTGATTGCATAAAATAGTCTGGAACAATTGATTGTACCGCGTTTTTTATACACGTGTGTATAACTCAATCGTGCCGGTCTTTTAATTACTTTTTCCGGATAAACAAGTCGTTTTTCAATGCGGTTTTTTGTTGATCTTAAAGAAGAGAGTATGAGGAAATTTTTTACGTAAATTCCCAAATCCCGCGACTTCAGAATTTCGCTGTAATGAAGTATGTGTCAAATTTTGCACCTCTCAAGCATTCTTTCTACCCTTTTATCTTTTCTTAGGCAAGGCCGTTTTTGATGAAATTTTTTGATGCTTATAGAGAACGAATGACGCCTTACCAGATGAACAAAACTTTTTTCAGCGATTCATAGTTTTTGAGATATAAGAAAATGCGATATCTCGAAAACTATGTGGGAAAAATGCATTGTGGAAAAAAAAGGTTAAGCACATCTTGTAGATCATCATTTAACCCATTTTTGACGACTGGGTCATATATAGTACACCACAAAAAATGCCCATAACTTGATCAGGCTTAATCCAAACGGTTGAGCAATAGCTTAAAAAATTTCCGAGATCAAGCCGAACAAAGATGTAAAACATTATTTTGCATAAAAACTTTCTAAGATGATTAAAAATTTGATTGAAACTTTGAAAATTGGAAAATTTTAGGGCAAAAATGGGTCACGAACTAAAATAGCCTCTATCTCTTTCTAGGTTGAGATTTTTGATGAAATAATGACATTTTTCATATAAATAGATCATGGCAAATTTAACTACCGTAAAAATTCTAATAGAGCCTCACCCTATGCGGCATTTTTTATTCTTGGAGATATACCAATATATGTGTTTTAGCCTATTTTTTGACCCCATGGACCCCCTATTTTACGGGATTTTTATAGAGAAATGCTAAAACATCAATTCTTTTTTAAAATGATAGGCCCACTTAGCTAGTTCCAAAAACGCAAAAACAGGACAACCTGCTTATCATTTTATCCCCACTTTAGCACTTTTTCTTCTTTTTTGACCTAAAAAATAGGCTAAAACACATATATTGGTATATCTCCGAGAATAAAAAATGCTGCCACTCGGTTTTTGCAGCGTTGCACTAGGTATGCAGTAAGGAAGGTTTTTACATCAAAAAATTTTCAACTGACACATTTGAAATTCGTCCCGTAAAGTAGACATTCCGCCCCGTAAAATAGGGGTCTCGAAGTCGGCAGATTTTGAAATTTGTGTAAAAATTTTCCTCATACACTCTTCTCTAAGACCAGCAGAAAACCGCATTGAAAAACGACTTATCTATTCAGAAAAAAAGGTAATTAGAAGAACCGACACGATTGAATTATACACCTAATAACTTTAGTTTTTAATCTATGTCATATATTTTTTCACAAACGATATTTGTATATTGATCCTTTAAGGTTTAGAAAATAATGGCGACAATAAAGGTTGAGGATTTATACGAAATTGAGCCTAAATTAAAAATTAATGAAGAAGTCAGACCTAAAACTTGCGTTGTCTGTGGTGATAACACAAAAAGTTATCATTACGAAACTCCAAGTTGCTACGGGTGCAAAACATTTTTCCGAAGAGCCGTTGTTGGGAACAAAATATATGTTTGCGCAAATAATGGGAAATGTGTTATTACAAAAGGTAAGGAAAATAAAAGTCAACATTTAGCTAGTTTTTATAACTGCAACTTTTTAGATACAAGATGTATTTGCAGATCGTGCAGGTTGAAGAAGTGTTATGAAGTTGGGATGAATCCTCATGGTAAAAATTTTATAAAATATTAAAGCCTGCTTTTCTATCCAGTACGTCCCTCAAACCCCCAAAATTGCCATCATCATCGAACAGTCAAACGCAAAAAATAAAATAAAATTTTGGCTTTGGCCGAAAATTTTCAGAGGATAGAACAAACATCTAAATGTGTAGGGGTCCATTTATGGGTCACTATAGTAATGTATTTCATTTAATAAACTTATTCTTAGCTGTTGGAGTAATGACACTAATGAAAAAGAAAAGAATGCTCCAAAATAGTGGTATTAAACAAGAAATTACTGATATTATCGAAGAAAAGCCATCAACTTCTTGCATAGTTAGTTTTAAAAGATGATGAACTTTTAGTTTTTTATTTAGATTATGCCGATGTTAAAAACAAACTATGATGATTATAGGCAATGTGTAAATGAAATTTTATATATCGAAGGCAAGCATGAATATCTTAGGCATTCGAATTTTTGCCCTTACGATGAAGAGTTAAGTTTATTGGGATCATTGTATAAGAAGACATCATTTGCGGACGCTGATAAATATCATGTAAGGTCGTAAATTGTAAAATCTACTCTCGCCAAGCCACCACTTTTGGGGACCGACCTCAAAAGTGGCGAGGGTAGCAGCTAAGCGCTTGGCTTTATATCACATTTTACAGCGAATTTTAGTTAGTCCACGTATGGCCTCGGATAGATATATTTAGTATGGCAAAAATGTCTGGCTATCGTTTAGCCGAAGTTGGACTCAAGTCATGGTTCTTTGTCGATTTGTTATTGAGCATCGATTATCTCAAAACCTTAGACGTGTTCCAAAAATTGCCAATCAAAGACCAAGTAAGATGAATCTTCACTTACTTAATTTTTTAACGCAATTTTAGTTTTACCTTAGCCTAGATGTTACCATAACTATAGCACATATATCTAGAAATTATTATTCGTTTTTAATGGGAAGTGAAATAGTGATACACCCTGATGGAACATATCCTTTTATTCATAGAGAAAAGTAGAAAATTTGCAAAAATTTTAAACTTACGACCTTTTTATAGTTTGATGGGAATCGAAACAATCCTACGAGCTGGAAAGGTCAAAAGTGTTAGACAACTAAACCCAGATCGTATACATTTTTGTCTTATGAAAGCCATTGCTGCCTTTACATCAAGTAATTTTTTATTGAAATTTATGGAAAAATTGACTACCGGATATAACTGATCTGGCTTTTTTAAATTTGACTTAAACTTGATCGATTGATTGATTTAAATTTGGCCGACCTAGCCAGTTGATGATACAAAAACTTGATAAATTCGAAAAGTTTCGAAGTTGTACAAGTTCGGACTGGCCAAACGTCAGGATCAGGAAAGTATCCGATATAATAAGTGTCTGGTCAATCAAAAGTTGGTGGCCAGGAATCACGCCCAGTTGGCTGCAGCAATGCCATAGGAAGAAGGGTTGTCTAGGGTCGATTCTCTATCAAAAATCATAAGAGGATCCTATGCTTTTTTGGTCAACTTTCGGCTGGCCAAAACAAAGGATTCTCTATGTTTTTTCTGGCCTTCGGCCCTTTAGATGGGGATAACCCTCGCTAGGAAAACACCCCATCTCGATGTCATTCATATCTGGGCAGAGGGGATATTTCCCAAAATTTTCGAGGGTGTAAAGAAGCAACTTCGAAAATTTACCCCCCCCCCCAGGATGTAGCTAGGGGTCTGGTATGGGGGGCACCATCAGGTAGGAGAGGGCACTTTTTTCCCAAGTGAAAACTTGATATTTTATATAGGAAAAATTGAAAAAATAGGGTACTTTTTATTAAAAATAGTCAAATTTTTTAAACAAAAAATTCATTTTTTTCAAAAATTTCAAAAGATAAGTGGGCCCTTAGTGTTTTCAGGCCTTGGGCCGGAATGGGTGAGCAACATTCCCGTTGTCCCCCCCCCTTCAGCTATAATCTTGCCCCCCCCCCATTTGACGACCAAAAAAGTCGCCAATATTTTTGCAATGGCCTAAGGGAAAAACTTGAATCTTTTGTGAAGGTGGGGTTCACTTCTGACCCCTGCTTGGTTATGCTACCACTGATCTAAAGTGGATTAATTTTTATGATTTTCACAAACTTTTAGCCTCATTAAATNGAAGGTGGGGTTCACTTCTGACCCCTGCTTGGTTATGCTACCACTGATCTAAAGTGGATTAATTTTTATGATTTTCACAAACTTTTAGCCTCATTAAATATATCTCAAGAATCTCACATGATGATAGAGAAAGGAAAAATCAAATATGCTAAAATATTGTTGCATTATTTACAAGAAAAGCATGGAGTTAAAGAAGGGGCTAGCAAATTTGCCGATTCTTTATCTTTAATAAGTGAATTTGTGACATTGACAAAGAAATATAGCAATGTTTATCACTCCTTTAGACATTGCTTGGATAAAACTAGGTCAGAGCAAAAATTGCCTTGTGAATTAAGAGATTGTAATAGTAAATTTTGTGAGAAGTGTTAATAAAATTTTTTTGACAACTTGTAAAATTTTGTTGATATTTAATAAATTAATACAAATAATACGATTTTTTTACAATTTTTGTATTTTTGCAGACACTTTTCTATTACTTATATGAATCACACGTGTACAGACCTCCTCCAAACTCCACTCAATTTGGGGGAGATCGTGCACCACACGATGGTAAAAAATAGGCTAGCGAGTATATTTCATATGAGAGGCCCTGGACCCTTAAAGTAATTTTGTCGAAATTCGTGAAAATTTAAAAAACACCTTGGGGTTCCAATGGAAATTTTTCTAGCGCTAGGGATCTATTTTTGGGGACTAGATTATACACGTTTTGGGTCATTTTGTTATTACGTAATAAAGAGGGAACCCTCGGAAGCGCACCGTGCGTCGTAGGCATTCAGTTTTCAAGTACTTTATTTCCTAAAATTTTGTGAATTGTTCGTGTTAGTAGAAGGCAATACTGTAATAGATTTTTCAAAAAATCAAAAGTTGTTCAACAAATTCCGAAAAATAACCAAAGAATCGAAAACTTTGCCTAAAATTGAACTTTTTTAAAAATTAAAAATTTGAATGGAGTCTTATTGATGTGAAACGCACATATTATAAGAAGTTCAAAAATAATTTTTATCTGCATAAAAATATAATAAGTGAATCAACCGACTACATCATCTTTTTCATCATATGGAACAGCTTTATTGAGACGGACCCATTCCTTCTCAGCAATTGTATTTGGCAAAGGAACTTCTAGTCCATTTTCGCGCCAATAGTTTCTTTCGACATGTTCAAAATGGACCTAAAATTTTATATTTTAAGAAAGCATAAAATTAAATAATTGGACATAAATTTGTGGAATGATGGATGAAGATGAGAAAATCGTAGGTAGGATCAAAATTTCAGGCTGTGCTTTTCTGAGTGGACTTTGAATTTTTAATATTCGGAAAGTTATGAGACGTCCTAGGGAAGAGAAGTCCTGTGCAATTTATCTAGGTGTGGCAAAAGAGGATGAAGTTTATACATATCAGAGAGGCTAAAAGGGAACTTTGAACAGGGTATAATTTGTGCAAACAATTTGGGATCTAAAATTAGAGCTGTATCTAATCTTTACCCACTAAAAGGAATAATTTATCGACCCTATTTTTCTAAAAATCTATACTTACTTCCCAATCAAGTCCACGCTCTTTTATAAATGGAGCCAAGATTTCCTCATATTTAGAAATAAATTTATCAGCCTGCTTGCTATTTTGGAACTGGCGAGCTATGTGTTGAACAATGATTCGGACAAACTTATTGGTTTTCTTTCCGCCAACGAAATAATTTTGTTCTTCGACAGGCAAAAATAATACGACGACGTAGAAAGCAGGAAGTCCGACACTAGTATAGAGTTTTGTGATATGTGCGGCTAAGGCTTCTTTGTCTTGTTCGGAAAAGGTTCCAGGCGAGTAAAAGATGCGATGGAGAGGCATTTTTTATAGAGTACTAAAAGCTTTTAGTTCTAAAGAAATTTGTTAAGAAATGTATAAACTGGTTCGCGGTGATAAATGAAAAGTTGGTGGTAGAAAGTCAATTGGCTAGAAATCGGTCTTTTGCTTATAGGCGAAGGTTAATCCGGTCTGGTTAGAACTTTATAAATTTTCATATTCCAAGGAAATTTTTATTAAAGACCTTAAATTCGATCCGTATATCCATAAAAAATTCATAGAAGGTCCTCAAAAAAGTTGAATGATGGGGAAGAAATTTTCACACACCAAGATCAATGAGATTAAATAAAAGAATAAAAAACAATCAAATATTCCCAATTGTCCAAAATCTTTTCAGCCCTTTTATACCTAAAAATTTGTTCGTTATACTAATTGCTAGTGATGACTTTGAATTGCATCAAGATAGAACAAGGTCCGTTTGAACAAGTTTAGCATTAAACTAAACTAGTTTATTACTTTTTTAAACCGAACTTCATAAAGACAAAATGATGAAATAAATCCATCTAATAAGTAATCCTACTCATTGATAAATAACTAATTTGTATATTATTTTCCCATTAAGAAAAAAACAATTATGTGTTTCATTACAAAACCTGTATTCCCGCCAAAAAGAAAGAAAAGTTTTAAAAAATCATAAGGGTACCCCCTTATGTTTTTGTTCAAAAATTTGAAAATTTAAAAAAAAATACATGAGAGGAGACCAAAGTAAATTTCTGAAAATTTTTGGGGACTTCCCCCTCCCTAAACCAAAACCCACTTTGCGCCGCTGTTCTTCTTCGTCAAATGGCACATCGCGGCATCACGATGATCCCAATGCATACAAATGACGAGTGTCTTCTTCAAAATATCAATATTTTTGATTTTATATTCACTCCAGAAGAAGTGGTAAAATTCAATGAAATAAAACTTCGCAAATGGCTTTCCAATCTGTTTGGGAAGGCTTATAAGATTTTTTTGAGTAATTTCGTATAATATTTCAAATTTTAGTGCTAAACACCATCCGTATTATTCTTTCAATGGTTATGCATAATCTACCTCAAAAAGAAATTCGAACAAAATTTTTGTAATAATATGTAATTTCATTATTTTGGACTATTTTTGTCATGAACTTTCTTTGTTCAATAAATATGAAAAATTTAAACTCCGTCTTATCAAACTAGGCTATACATCAAAGTTTGTATATTTGTATAGCAACTGCGCCATTTATTTAATTCAATTCATGCTTTAGAAAAAGTAAAAAAATATTGACTCTTGTTCGCGCCTGTTTATGCTTAAGTATTTGAACAACCTTTTAAATTCCCATTTTTCGTGAAAACAAGTTTGACCTCGATGTATACTTCATCAATTTTCCTTTACGGACATGTTTGTTTGATATATTGTTGCTGAATTTCGCGAACGCTTCAAAAAAAGTATTAAGTACTTATGCACTTAATGAAGTAGAGAAAGTCATTTTTATATAGTAAAAACAAATTATACTCGTTTGAAAATTTATTGCTCTTTTTTACAATCAATCAATCATCCTACTACATTAAACATGTAATATGTGTCTGTGTGTATTTGCCCAGACGATCTCGATAACGTTTGTTTTAAACCCAGGGCGCTAAAACAAAAGTTGTAGGGGACGACGAGAGAAGACGATTGACACCAAAATCATCGAAATCGGAGGCAAAAAATTTTTTCAAAAAATGGTTAGCTATAGCAGGGATTAGTAAAAAAGTATTAGAAATAACTAATACATTTTTAACGGGGAACGTCGCTCGGGAGTACCGCTAGAAGTCAAAATCCCCCGAGCGAGGAGTGTTCGGCTCCCAGTACTTATAAAAAATATCTAAAGTGAGTTAAACATGGAATTCTAAACGAAAAATAAAACGGAAGTCTAAACGAAAAAACCGCATGAGAAATATTTTTCTATCAAAAGATATTGCATTTTTAAACCCTTTGGGAATCACCGATACACTCTGTAAGCGAAATTTTTTTTTTAAATTGAAATTTTGGAGCTGTACGATCTGGGGGGCGCACTTAATGTGACTCCAAAGGCCGAAGTAAAAAACGTTAAAATTTTTATAGAAACACACCCCCTAGGGGTAAAAATTGACGAGGAACACGCTGGTGCTATTATTTTCACTCCAAAATCATCGAAAACCGATGAATTTTCACATTCCATTTCTTTAATTTTTAAATTGTTCTTATTTGGTTAGATAAAAAAATTTGAAATCAAAAATGTGACAATTCATCGGTTTTCAATGATTTTGGAGTGAAAATAATAGCACTAGCGTGTTCCACGTCAATATTTACCCCTAGGGGGTGTATTTCTATAAAAAATTTTAACGTTTTTTACTTCGGCCTTTGGAGTCACGTTAAGTGCGCCCCCCCCCCAGGTCGTACAGCTCCGAAATTTTTTGATAAAAATTTTTGATCTCCCAACAAAAATCATCGGGGCCTCGTGGTTTTTTACACAAAGATGCGCAGCATGGGTCTGCGCGAAATTCTGTTTTTTTGGCCTTTGGCCGATTAACTCTACCCTCTTATAGGGCAATGTGAGCAATTGTCTCACACCCTGGCGGGGCGCGTTGTCCTACTCCCTAACGCCGAATGCTACAGGAATGAGAAGGGTCTAGGACCTCTTCTTTTGAGAGGCTAAATAAATTTTAAAGGTCTTGTCATTGCACTCCGTGTAGGCATTAAATTGAGAGATGATTGACCGATCATGAGAATCTGCTGAGAACCTGAGCTTCCAATGAGCGGTCAAANAATGCTACAGGAATGAGAAGGGTCTAGGACCTCTTCTTTTGAGAGGCTAAATAAATTTTAAAGGTCTTGTCATTGCAATAACTCCGTGTAGGCATTAAATTGAGAGATGATTGACCGATCATGAGAATCTGCTGAGAACCTGAGCTTCCAATGAGCGGTCAAAAATCAAGGCCTTTTTGTTTTTTCTTTTTTTAACTTTACTTTTTGACAATTATCATGTCTTTGAAAGTCAAAAATAAAACAGGAGATTACTTTTGCTTACAAATTGGGGTCGAGGAAGTTTGCCCATTAATATTTTTTAAATTAAAATTATTTTATTACTATAATTAAAATATCATACGTCGCCAGGCATTTGCTTTAATACATAAAGCACGTTTAAAATTTCCGGACAATTTTGTTTAATCAGCTTATCGAATTGGAATTTTCTTCCAAAGCAAAAAATGATCATCCCAATTTGAACTTTCAGAAAACACAAAGTTCAAAACTGATCTAATCCTTTAAATCCACCAAGTGTATATGTCTCACACACTTATTTTTCAACTTTTTTCACCGTTTTTACTTTTTAGTCGCTTTTCTTTCGAGTTTAAGAGCCTTGTTAAAGTCTGACTACAAAATTCGAGTGCAACTGTACCCGACTCAAGTTGAAAGACCATCGATCCATATGATAGTCCGAAATAACAGGAGATTAATGTTATTTGGTTCCGATTAAACAAGTGGCATTAATTTCCGGTATAATTTCTATATATAGAAAACTGCCTGACCGATGATATTTTCTATATTAGTTATTTTTATCTAATTTCTTTTTGATTTATCAAACAACCATTTTTGGGTGCTGGAGAACTTATGTAGGATTTTTTGTTTGACGTTGGAAAAAATAATCTTAGGAAGATTTCCTATTACTTTCTATGATTATCAAGTTAAACACGCTATAATACCTTATTGATATTTTCTAGCATATAAATTCTAGGAGTTAGCTTAGCAAAAATTTTTATTATTTAGTATGACTGATTTCTTGTTTTTCTTAAATTTGTTGCACAACTCTCTACCCAAAATTTATCTTTTTGCATGCTTCAGACAGCCAACCATTTTCTTGTTTTCTCTACGTCATCGTACTTTTCGGTTTTAGATCATCTTTAAATCATTTTCACGAAAATTCTAACATCTAAATGTTCAATTTTTGAGAACAAACAATATGTTCACGGAGGGGGAAAGTGTGGAAAAAAATGGCGACAGAACAAATAATAATAATTTTCGTTTCAATAACACGAAAAAGTATTGTTGTGAAAAAAAATGATTTTCTCGGCAAAGATATTAGCAATTTGAATAATTCTTTTTTAAACATTATCTACGAATCGAGAGCTATAATTTTATGCAAAAAAGTTTTTGATTGAATTACAAAAAAACGGAACGTAGAATTGTTGCCCTCATCGAGAGGAATCGTCGACCATGAAAATCGGATAAAGACTTCGAGCTATACATTCTTTTGAAAATTTCGAATGGTTCAAAAATTCAAACATGTTTTTAAAATAAACGACGCATGCTCGACGGCTAAATTTTTGCATAAAATTGTAGCTCTCGATTCGTAGATAATGTTTAAAAAAAGTTATTCAAATTGCTAATATCCTTGCCGAGAAAATCATTTTTTTCACAACAATACTTTTTCGTGTTATTGAAACGAAAATTTTTATTATTTGTTCTGTCGCCATTTTTTTCCACACTTTCCCCCTCCATGATGTTATTCGATTGAATCGATATGACCGGTCAGGGTTGCTAGAAAATCATATTGATCTTATCAAACTTCACTAGTCGCAAGGTTTTAAAGCTAAGAGTCGGCTGTTCGGCGTTTATTGGCCTCTTATAAGTTCGAATTGATCGCTCGTTGTTGATCAAAATGCATTTTCTTTTATGCTTATGTTATAAAAAAAGAGTTTGTAAAAAGTTTTAAGCTTTATGAATTTAAAAAACTAATATGAATTTTCTTATATAAAACGTGTAAATTCTGTCTGTCTGTGCGTGCGTACGTCCGGACTAGCTTTTGAATGTGCAATTTAAATCCTTCTATCGATATACCATTGTGAAGAGGACAAAATTCTAAGACTTTTGACACCAGAATCGGTTGGGGTACTCCATTTAGAAATTCGATTTTTAATTTTCACAATATAATAAGGGTCAAATTTGTCGACATTCAGTTACATGTCGTTAGGTGTAGTGTCGAACGCATTCACCATCTACTCTAAAGGAGCTAGGTTTGATTCCCATCTTTGTCAAAATTTTTTGCAACAAAAATTTAAGTCGGTTTACCCGGACTAACTTTTGACGTATCGATCCAAACCCTTCTATCGATAGGGTTCGGGTAAAAGGCAGTACTAAATGTGCAATACCTGAGGGGGGAGGGGGTAAAAGGCAGTACCTATAAAAAAACCATCAGAATAGTGTTCTTAACACTATATAATGCCTAACGACTATTTTTGAGGCTAAAATAAAAGTCGGTATCTGGTGTGTAAAAGGCCGTATCTGTCAAAAATCGTCAGAAATGCTATTTTACCATCAGATATTGTCTAGAAACTTTTTTGGGGCCAAAAATATTGGCCCAAAAATAGTTTCTACATAATATCTACTGGTAAGATTGCATTTCTGACGATTTTTGATAGGTACCGCCTTTTATACCCCAGGTACTGACTTTTATTTTTGCCTCAAAAAGAGCTGTTAGGCATTATATATTGTTAAGAACACTATTCTGATGGTTTTGTATAGGTACCACCTTTATCCCCCCCCCCTCCCCGAGTACCACATATTTGGTACCGCCTTTTACCCGAAACCCTATCGATATGCCACTTTTGAGAGGAAAAATTCTAAGATTTTTGACGCCAGTATGTATTACACAGCATACGTAAGACTAATTTTAGAATACTCATCAAATGTGTTTAATCTTATCTGAAAAAAGATATCAAAAAACTTGAAAAAATTCAAATAACCGCAACTAAATTAATCCACCATCGATGTTTTAGAAGAAACGAATTTTCGTATTCAGAAATTTTGAAAAAACTTAACCTAAAAACTCTGCAAGAAAGGCGGCTGATTTCTGACTTAATCCTATACCATAAAATTATATACAATAAAATTCGGATAAACTCTAGGCATAAACCAATAACATCTCTCCAAAGAAATAGGGTTAAAATCAATACTACTGCATGTAAGTCTTATGCTAGATTCAACTCGTTTTTTGTAAGAATGTCTCGTATTTATTCAAAACTTCCTCCTGAGTTTATTATAAATCCCAGTCAATTTAGTTTTAAAAATTCTTTATCAAAAATTTGCCTATCTAACTATTTAAATTAAGTTTGCGCAACTGTTTGTTTTGTTTAAATTTAGATTATAGTAGTAATTTTAATTTTAAACAATCTCTCTATATTTTGAGAAATTTTTTTAGTAATTGTCATAGTCACGATTGTAATCGTAATATAAAATAGATAAAATTACTTTTACCCCGAGGGCAAAAAATTGAAAAAATTTTTGTCTCCGATTTCGATGATTTTGGTGTCAATAGTTTTCTCTCATCGTCCCCCCAATTTTTGTTCTAGACTGACATTTTAAATCAAACGTTTCCGAGATCGTCTATGCAAGAAGACAGATAAACATTACACGTTTAATGTAGTAGGATTTTGACAAAATGTTGCATTTTTGCGGAAAATTTTTAGCAAAATTATGCATATTATTGTGAGCATAAAATATTTGCTTTTTTCTAATAAAAATTTAAAAATAAGAATTACAAAAACTCACAAATTTTATACTTTCTTTTATCTATTTGAATTTATCCAGTCCTCTGTTCGCTTCGCCGAATGACCATTTTCCAATTTGCCTTTTTGCAAACATTTCGTATGTGTTTACATAAACGCGCTCTGCTTTATTGGAAAAATGGGTGCGCGTGCACTGGGATCTCTTATAGCCTTAGCTGATCATTAATGCGGCTGGTGTATGTTATCGACATACAATGAAGAAAATTAGACATTCGGCCTTCATGCGGATGTTTAAGAGAGTGCATATCTTTATGTGAGTCACATTTTGAATGCCATTTTTCGCCAAATGTTTGATATTATTAGTTAGTACTCAAAAAGTTTATGTGTTTTTATCAGTAAAAAATTATACAAGTTTGTTGTCTCAAAAATTTTCTGTCTGCGTTTTTTAGCTGCTTCTTTTGCTATTTTCCTGCTTTTTTATTTTATCTTTTCCATTTCTTGTATAAAAATGACAAGTTGCACATTACACAGCGCTCCAGTTACTCCCAGGATTCTATTAGTGACCCAAAATATGATCAAGAACACTACCGTATACGACATACGCAGATCAAAAAGTTTCCGTGATTCTGATTTTGCTGGCTCTCTTAATTTAATCATTTTCGGATTGTGGTTTGTGTTGACCATTGACACTTTTCTGGTACATATCTGTTATAACTATTTTTCTGATCTTTATATGTCAAAGTACGAGCGCACTTTATTCTCTTACAATGATTTGTAGGATTTTATGCAAAGCGTGTTTAGATTTTATTATAAAAGTTTTATGTTATCTTTACCATTAATTTTAGAAATAAATTGAAAAAGTCATGCCACAAACTATACAAGAATCTTATATAATAGTTGATGTTATAAATGATGATAATGTTATAAATGAAAATAATCAAAGACAAGAGAAAATGAACATTCAGGTAAATCCTACTCTATAAACGTGAAATGTTTGTGTGTTGTGTAGGCGATCGTGGGTATGTTAGATTTAAACTCGGAATGCTAAAACAAAAGTTGTAGGAAGGCGACGAGAGAAGACGATTGACACCACTTTCTTGGGGATAAAAATTTTTTTCAAAATTTTATTTTATCGATATAAATTTTAAGCTTGCGTAAAAAACACTAGCCACTTGAGTCACCAAGTTCCGCTCGGGGTCACCCTCGACCGAAATTTTGAAAAATTAAAAAAAACGAAATTCCGGTTCGGTTTAAACTGAACTTTTTGAACCGAAACCGAAAAAAACTGTGCCCTGAAAAATCGCCTTAAATCGAACCGTCCAAAACCTAAAAGTCGAACCGGATTTCTATCACTATTACTTTTTCCTATGCGAGGAATCGATTGCGCCTATTGCCGAGCCTTGAAAACGCTTCCCTGATTCGAGGCATGTGTATTGAAGCGAAAATAGGCTATTTCAGAGTCAGAGAAGCATTTTCAAGATTCGGCAATGAGCGCAATCGATTTCTCGCATAGAAAAAAACCCTGTAGGGTTATTTTGGGGCGACCCTACATCTCGCCCAAAATCAGCTCGGCCAAGCAACAACTCGCCCAAACCACAACTAGGCCAAACGATATCTCGTCCAAACTACAACTCGGTCAAAACACAACTTACCCAAACTACAACTTGGCCAAAATACAACTCGGCCAAAATACTTCTCGCTTATACCAATCGACTATACCGATGAGAGGAGTATTTTGGCCAAGTTGTAGTTTGGGCGAGTTATATTTTGGCCGAGTTGTGTTTTGGCCGAGTTGTATTTTGGCCGAATTGTAGTTTGAACGAGTTGTATTTTGGCCAAGTTGTAGTTTGAGCGAGATGTCGTTTGGCCGAGTTGTGGTTTGGGTGAATTGTCGTTTGGCCGAGCTGATTTTGGGCGAGATGTAGGGTCGCCTATTTTGGTGATAATTTAATAACTTGAAAAATTTTGAAAAAATCTCATTTTTTGACTCACCCTGTATAAATATTCCCTAATGATAGATTTTTTAGAAAGTAGAAAATGTTATACCCGAATTGGAAGCATATTTAGCAATAGCACTCTTACCAAGGAATATATTTCAAAAAAAGTTAGAAGAAATGCTAATTTCTACCTCATAATTGTGTACATACATGTATAGGTGATTCGTAAAGATTTAAAAATGTAATAACTTTTGATAGAAAAAATATTTTCTCGTGCGGATTTTTGGAAAATGATGAGAAAGTGCTATGATTTCAGACATATAGTCCTTTTTTCGTCAAAGATTTTTTCTTCTATAAAATTTTTCCGATTGAATCAGGAATTAAAAGAAGAATTGTTTATTGAAACGAAAAAAATTCATATTCTTTGAAAGAATTTTTTAATCTCTGAATACGAACTACAAACTATATCAGAATTTTTAAATTTCATTCAAAGAATTTAAATTTTTTTTTAATTTTTAAGCTTCTAATCATTTTGCAAAAAACCGCATGAGAAAATATTTTTTCTATCAAAAGGTATTGCATTTTTAAGTCTTTACGAATTGCTGATACATCCTGTATTTGTGATATTTTATTGAATAAATTTTAATCTAGGTTTTTTCTTGTAACAACAACATGTGTCAAACAGTAATCGTAAAGATTTTTTCTCTGATATTTTTTGTTTATCCTAATGTAAACAAAGAAGCTAGGTCAAATTTGAAAATTTTCAGTTTCCCTTAAGGATATTCCAACAAAATTTTCGCTGCCTCATCGGTGTCAGATGTTCGGATCTTGTTTGCTTTTATTACCTCGAATCCTAAAAAAAGTTAAACCGAAAACTGTTAATAATGATTCATTCGTACACTTATTCATACCTGACGCAGAAAATCAGGTTCAGCAGTTGGTTCGCTGAGTAAATTCGTGTCCTTGTTTTAAATGAGTCATTCTTCATAAAGTTGACTAGAGGTGTCCGTTTTGTGTACAAAGAAATGGTCATTTTGACTTTTTAAACAGGAAGAAGAAAAGGAGAATTTTTATTGATTATTTTTCATTCATTGTTTTTGTAGTAATTTGACAATTATGGCAAGATTTTCTCCGATTTTGGAACTCGATGAGTTTTGCTTTAATCGTAATGATAGACTTGGAAGAGGCTCATTTGGCGTTGTGTATAAAGGGATACATAAATTTGTAAGTTGTTAGTTGTAAGACAATTTAAATCTTGCTCCAAAACCGCCATTATAGACTTATTGGGACCCGGCCCTATATGACTCTGATTTTAGGTCCCACATGATGACAGCCACTTGGGAATATACTTTTTGGGCCTGTTCCGATCCATCCCTATCCAAGCCTAGATGAACAAACAGGGATGAGTGGTCTTGTGCTGGGCTGGATCCCCAAAATTTTGGCGACCTTTTTTGGTCGAAGCGCTCCTGCATCAATAATTTTGTAGCTAAAATCCTTACATCATAGGTCACCAGTAGGGGGGGGGGGAATACACCGGTCCCTCAGGATGGATGGATGAATAACTATAGAGGCGGAAGGTCCGAGGATGAGTGGTGAGGGGGTACTGTACCCCCCTCCCCCTTGGTGACCTATGCCTTACATATAAGGCCAAATGTGGTTCCCTCTCTGGGGAGAGAGAACCAAAATATTATCTATTCACTACATCACTCTTTTTTATTATAGAAAAAATTCCCTGTAGCGGTCAAAGAAATAAAAAAGATTCCAAATGACCCTGATGATGAATTCTTTCTTATGCAAGAAGCTGGAATTTTAAGAGTAAGCCTAAAATTTGCTTAATTTTGGACTATATTTAAAATATAGGAACTTGGTCAAATTAAGCACCCAAATCTAGTAGAATTTCTAAAATCTATTGAAACACCGGAATATTTATATCTAGTCATGGAATTTTGCAACGCCGGAAATTTGGATGATTTTTTGCATGAAAGACAAAGATTGGATACAGCTACACTTCAGCATTTTTTTAAACAAATAGGTAAATTTTGTAGACTCACTGAGAACACTGTACATATATTATGGTGTAAAAATACCATCGTTAATGAAAATTGCACATAGGGTGGTATCTTTCTTTTTTTCTATTTTTAACGCATCCATATTTTTAGCCCAAGGTCTAAACGTTATGTATCATGTTGGTATTATACATAGGGATTTAAAGCCCCAGGTAATTTATTATTACTTTGATAATCCGGTTTTTTAAACTTTTTATATAGAATATCTTCCTCTGTAAACCGGCTGGACGGACTAATCCAAATCCGCTAGAATTGACCGTAAAAATAGCGGATTTTGGTATAGCTAGATATTTGAACACGCATGAGTTGGCAACAACCCTATGTGGATCACCTATGTACATGGCACCAGAAGTGGTATTGGAACTACCTTATAGTATCAAAGCTGATCTTTGGAGTGTTGGGGTTATGTTATATGAATGTGCTGTTGGTGCAATCACTTTTCTTGTAAGTAAAAAGTTTATTTGAAGGACAAAGAAAAAGCGACCTAGCTCTATTCTTATCTCTTCCGCGCTCTAACTGAGGGAATAGCCAGGGGGTTTCCGCCCTTATGTCCAGCGCAGCTGCGGCAAAAATATAATGGTCCTCCATTATGTCTTAATGGATTTTTCAGACTTTAGAAAGTTCAACCCCACGGTCGCAAAAACTGTATACACTCCTGTTACAGACCCTACCAATACTCCTATACTACCCCTACATTTTTCAAAATTTCAGAAGTTTGATTTGAAGCTGACTTATCTTATCGTTAAATAGGATGCATATACTGAGTAAAAAATCATTTTTTAGAAACCTGGCTGGTCCCTCTTAAAATTAAAGCGCTTTTACACAGAAGATGGCGAACTCAACTTGCACGTTCCTATCGGTACATCAAAACGTCTACAAGAACTTCTAACGACTCTTCTAAAAATCGATCAGCGCAAACGTATCGACTTCAATAGCTTTTTATTCCATTCTTTCTTCGAGGTACATAGATTTTACAAAAAATTTTTAATTTTTCTAGTTTGACAGCGGCACAATCGTAGTACATAACTTGCCGAATAATTTACCACCTGTACCAAAGGCAAGAAAAATAGGTCATAATAAAGAAAATCAAAAAAATTTGATCGCACCTATAAAAGAAGAAGAAGAGGATGGACAGAGAACAATGATTTTTTCGCCAAAGAAAAATGTTGATGAGCAAATAAAAGCATTACCTTGGTATTACCCAAATGTTAATAGAGAAGACTGTGAGAGAATTTTGGAGAAACAAGGGAAGGTTGGAGATTATTTATTGAGAGAAAGTGAAACTAAGGTAATTATAAGAGTGGAGACGAGCTCAAGCTACCCATTGTCTTGAGCCAACCAGTGGTGTAGGAAAGGGAGTGGCAGGGATTAGGTGCCCTCTAGTGGCCAAAATTTAAAAAATTTTTACACATAAGGGTCTCTCTTATGTTTTTTTGAAAAAAAATCAGCCTTTTGGGGGAAATACCCCCCTCCCCATTCCCTAGCTGACCCATTTCCTTATGCCACTGAAGCCAAACCTTGCCTTCTCATTTTTTTCTCTTTAAAAAGGGCTGACAGGAACGATTTTCCGGAGTTTTGTGCTAAATGTTGCCGCTCATACCAAATCGAATTAGTGTACCTATTTTTGAAATTGAACGCAAAACTTGATATAAATTTTTTAGCCTGGTGTTTATTCCTTGTCGATCAAATCTCCTAACCGCAATATTCATTTTACTATAGAAAAAGACAAATTGGAACCAGGAAAACTTGTTATTGGTGATAAGAAATTTAACACAATTGAAGAGCTTAAAGATTATTATACCAAATTTCGAATTTACATGGGCAAAAATAATAACGATAACTTATTTCTAGGAAAACCCATAAATCGATTCCTATACCCTCAGATACATAAGTTTTAATGAAGAATTTATTGTCTTATAAATTATTTTCAAGAGAGCAGTAGCTAGAATATAGGGCTGGAAAAAAAAGTATCACCCTCTCTTATGATAAGTATTAGTGGTAGTAGCCACATGTGTACTACTCCCAAAATGGAGCCCTAGCACGCATAAAAAAATTTCCATTGATCCCCCAAGGTGATTTTTTTCAAACTTTAAAAAAATATACCTTTGGGAGGGGCTAAGGCTTCTCGTGCTAGACCTCTTCGCGATAGCGCGTGAGCCCACTTTTTGCCGGCACGAGATGCCCCAAATTGATGGAGTTTGGGGGGATTTGTACACATGTGTAGTATAGTCGAAATTTGTCTTGGTTTACACGGTTAATTTGATTGAATCTGGCTTATGATATTGAAACGATTGATCAAACATTAGAAAATTCCAAATTTTTTGAGAAATTTGCCGAGTTGACACTTTCTTGCAATCAAAATTCAAGAATTCCTTCGAAAATTAATTTTTCAAAAAATCCTCCAAATCGACTGATTTTTTGTACTCGGTGTTTTCGGGTATCAGGAGCACGAATTCAAAGGAATTTGTGAATTTTGACTCAGGAAAGTGTCGAATCAGCAAATTTTCTCGAAAATGTTTGAATTTTCTAATATTTGATAATTGTTTCAATATTACCAAACCTGGTTCAATCAAATCAACCGTGTAAACCCAGAAAAAATTTACACTATAACCTTAAGAAGGATTGATGCCAAGAGTTGAGGAGAGTGAAGAAGAATTCGTTTTCCAAAAAAACAAAATTTTCTTTTGCGAAGAAGAGGAATAAGATCGATTGTAGAGCATCTCTCTTCTCGGTCCTTTCGGAAAATCCTAGCTAATAGAAACTAGGCCCGTATGCAAAGGGGAACTGGGGGTATTACCTCCCAAATCAGAAATTTCTAAGAAAAAATTAAAATTCTAAAGAAAAAAATAGAAAATTTTCTTAAGAAAAATGAAGGCTCCACCTTGGTGTTCCCCCAAATTGTTTTCTGACTATGGGCCTATAATAAGCCCAAGATTTTTATATCAAATTTCTGTAAATATTGCGTAGATAATTATTTTTGTTGCTAATGATAATAACTTATGTTTATAAAACTTTTTACAAATTTACCAAATATCATTTTCTCTATTTACCAAACAATGGGGGATTCCCCGTTGTATCCGGTGTACTGTAATTTTTAACAGAGATACGCATCGCACAAAGTTTTTATCTAGAGCCATTTCTTTGAATTTTCATAACATCTGATATTTGCACAATACCTAATTTTTGGCTACTTTTCTATTACATGACATCAAACATCATATTAGTGTTCGATCCCGTACAGATTCTATCTCGAAACTTCCAGGATTTTTGGCATCCCGTCTCGAAAAATTGATCGATCCCGTCCCGTTCCGGCCCCGGCTTTCCCAGACTCAAATCCCGTGTGTTAATTTAATGCTTTTTGTCCAAAAATGAGTTGTTTTACCGTTTGGGACCATGGAGAACAATTTCTGATCCTTTTTGAGCGAATCTTAAAAGCCGAAAAAACTTGCATTTTTGCCCTGTACCACAAGTTTGGGCATCTATACTTTTTCTAAGTTTTTACTTTTCTAACATACTTTTTCTAACCTTCTTTTAAAAGTATACTTTTTCTAACTTTTTTTCCTAGGCAAAATCAAATCGACTCAGGTGGGATTCGAACCCGAGACCATAAAACTCGAATCCGGGGGTCAGGGAAATTTTT
>OZJO01009243.1:0-24173 GCA_900406225.1 Acrobeloides nanus
ATGTGCATTATACCGGTTTTTTGTTTATAAAATTAATAAATTTGTACCATTTTTTATATGATATGTCGTTCTTCATTATAACTTATTATGAATTGTACGATTTTATATATTCTTTGGTGGTTTGATGTTTCGAAACTTGTTTATGTTTTTGAGGATATCTGCGGGAATACAAAGGCAATCCTGATAGTTTTGGTGTTGTTAGAAAGCTGGATTTCATAGCAATTGAATGACACCAAATTCATGCCATTACTCTTGGTTGAAGAGTTATTGCATAATTAGTAAAAAATGTTGAAAAAACTGACATTTTTTATACTAATTATGCAATAACTCCTCAATCAGAAAGAGTTATGGCATGATTTTGGTATCATTCGATTGCTACGAAATCTAGCTTTCTAACGACACCAAAACTATCAGGATTGGTTTTGTATTTCCGGAGAAACCCTCAAAAACATTTTTAAAAAGTTTCGAAACATCAAACGATCTATTCAGTATGGAATCTGATAACTCTGAAAAAGGGCATAATTTAATTCACCAATTGAGTGAAGAAGTCTCACGAAGCATTTGTACTGGACAGGTGATTTTTTTTTTTGCAGAAATTTGTAGATTATAGGAGCACATTTTAGGTTGTAATCAGCTTATCTGGCGGTCAGTTTTTTAATTGCTTCAACAACAAAAAACTTTTACAGCTTGTCGGGAATTGATTGATAATGCTCTGGATGCCGGTGCTACTAATATCGGTAAGTGAGATTTGAATATTTTTGTATAATGGGAGTTGAAAAAGACAGAGACTGGATCTCTAAATAAAAAATAATTCCCTCAAATGCAAGTATTTTTCAAGATGTTCGTGTGAAAGAAAATGGTACAATAGCCTTGGAAGTGAATGATAATGGTACTGGAATTGATGAATTGAATTTCCCGGTTCTCTGTAAGCCACATGCAACATCGAAGCTTTCATCGGTGAAAGATTTTGACCAATTGAGTACTTTTGGTTTTCGAGGTGAAGCCTTGAATGCTTTAGCAGCTTTAAGGTAACTTTGACAAAAGTACAGGGTGTTCAATAATTTACTTCCGACTTTTCGAAAATTCGTCAAAAACCGAGTTTAATTTCAACTCTTTACACATAATCCCTTCTCTGAAACCGGGTCAAGGAAGCATTTTGAGGACTCATTCGATTGCCCCCGTCAATTTTTTAGAAAAAATTTATTGAAACAGACTTCGATTTCGATTTTTTAGCTCAAAAATACGAAAAATTGCGCTTTTTCGAGTTTCTACCCCAGTATTTTTTCTACAGTTTCTGCTCAAAATTGCAAATTTTTTTTGTTCTCGAGGGGTTTTTGGCCATGGCGATTACGAATCCGAAGGAATTTTTTACTTTGGACCACTATAAGATCCTCTTCTGGATGGAGCATCCACATATCAGGGCATTTTTATCCTATCAAAAATGACTTCAATTTAGCTGATTTTGTTGTACTCGGGGTTTTTTTAACACGGCGAACACGAATCTGAAAGAATTTTTTGAGTTTGGCTTATGTAAGGGTACCCTTTTCGACTATGTTATTTAAAAAATTTTTGACTCTAAAATTTATACTTGTCCGATAACAATTTTTTAGTGATGTCACTATTGTGACAAAACACGCAGATGCAAAACTTGGTTCCAAACTTCGTTTTGATAATAAAGGCGAAATTATTAGCAAGGAAACTGTACCGCGGCAGGTATTTTGCTCATATTTTGCGCAGAAGTTATTTTTTTGTTTATAGGTTGGAACTACAATAATCGTTGAGAATTTGTTTAAAACGCTCCCAGTCAGGAGGCAAGAATTTGTTCGGAATTCTCGGAAAGAATTTCTGAAAATGTTGAATGTGATTCAAACGTTTGCACTTTCTCGCTGTGATTTGCGATTTATTTGCTCTAATACCGTCAATAGGTAGGCTTTTCATTCAAGCTACAGGGTTGAGCCAAAATTGTACTTTTGCGTTTTTTGTCGAAAAGTTTTCAATTTTTTTCAAAAATCACCTATAAGGGGTATTTTCATGCGCACAATCGATTTCTCGCATGAAAGAGAAATTTGTGCGCATGAAAATACCTCTTATAGGTGAGTTTTGAAAAATTTTCACCAAAAAACGCACAAGTACGGTTTTTCTTCTGGCTCATCCTGTATTTTCACTTTTAAGCAAGCGCATACAAATGATTGCCACTCCAGGCGGCACATCCAGCATTGTCAACGTTTGTGCTTCTTTGTTTGGTGTCAGGTAGGATTGATTTTTTTGCAGCGAAAAGATTTTATATTAGAGCTGAAAAGGGAAATATTCTTGAAATTGAAGAAGCCATTCCAGACGATGAAGTTAGAGCGATTTATGGCTTGCAGGATAGAGATGATAAAGTTTTTGAAGAGTTCAAAATTTATGGTTATATATCTTCGTGCGAAGTTGGACATGGTCGCCACAGTGCTGATAGGTAATACTTCAAAATCAAAAACTCTGACTTCAAGAATCAGCTTTTAGGAGCAAAAATCGGCAAAATGCTACTAATTTTCTATTATATTTCTTATAAATTTGGCAAAATTTTGTACCTCAAAAATCAGATTTGACATCTCAGAATCAGCATTTTTTCTACTACACAAGCGAAAAGTCGTAAAATTGTGATTTTTGCTTCAATAACTATCCTTTCCTGAATCAGGAAAGCGTTTCGAAAATGCCAAATTCAGATTCCTTGCATGTTTTTACCCCTATAAGTATTATTTCCAGAAAAATTTTTCACGTGGGTGACCCCCTCCATTGTGTAGTAACTCCGCTCCTTTCGAGTTAGTGACTCCTCCCCTGGGAGGCCACTAAATCGAGACTAGACTGTATTTATAAAAGTTAAAGGTATCTTGTTCGAACACAATTTATAATTTTATTTCTTATTTGTATCATTTTAGACAATTTGTATACGTCAATCATCGTCCAGTTGATTATTCGAAGGTGAACTTTGATTTACCATTTAAAATTACTTTTGTTAGGTCTGTAAAATTGCCAATTCCGTCTATCAACAGTTCAATCGTGGCCAATATTGCATGCTTATATTGTTTATTGAAGTTGATCCAGGTTTGCTTTCTTTTATATCCTCTTTGTGTAACATAATTTTAAGCTGCATTGGACGTAAATGTGAGTCCGGATAAGAGAACTGTATTCCTGCATGAGGAGAAACGACTATTTGCCAAGTTTCACGCCTCGTACGTTTACTAACATTAATTTTGGATCTCTTTTTTTCTCACACAATATTTAACGATGCCGTCATGACGCTGTTATGATGTCTTGAACCGTCATGACGCCTTCGTGACGTCTCAATGACACTTCGATGCTGTCATGACATTGCGAGGATGTAATGATGTCAAGATGCCGCGACGCTTTCATGATGACGTCATGACGCCGTCGTGACGTTTCAATGCCGTCATAATGCCGCGATGCCTTCATGAAGCCGTAATGATGTTGCGATGCCGTCATAACGCCGTGACGCTGTCATGATGTCACAATGCGTCGTGACGTCTCGATATCGTCATGAAGCCGCGACGCTGTCGTGATAGGCGTCGCGACGTTATGACGATGGCATTGCGACGTGAGAAAAAATATTGTGTAAGAAAAAAAATTATATGAGAAAAAATTTATGCCATTAATTTTTGCAATGCTATCTTTAAGGTTATTGAAAACTTTCTCACAAGTACTTGGCTCTTGTAAAGAACTTCCAAATAAAAGTGCTAAATCGGAAAAAAGTAAGGATCATTACTTTAACTTGATGATTGTCGTTTAAGAACTTTTCAATACCTCTTTGGAAATGAGCCCATCATCTTCTTCGACTAACTTGAGTGACGGCTTGGAAACGAATGAAAACAATCCGTCGTTCGCGATTTTTCAATCTCGTAAGAAGAAGATTTCTGAAAATACGGATGAGAATATTATGCCAACTAAACGAGATCGTAAAGAAACAGATGTCAATCATCAATCTTCCAGAGATTCCAACGTACTCACGTTGGATAAATTTGCATTCAAGCCATTAAAAATTGCGTCTCAAGTAGTTGAAGAAATGCATGAACCTATTGTAGAGCAACAACCTGTTGTTCCCGAGATGGACTTTAGACGAATGAAAGTGATCATGCACAATGCGTCGGTGGATGAGAATTCCCAACAAGTTGCGACGGATACCGACTATTTCATTGAAAAAGATTTTCGACAGATAGAGCAAGAAATTATGCCAAAGACTGTTGTAACAGAGGTATTTTTGTGAACTCTGGGGATAGTGCTCAATGGTTTTATATTTTCTCTAAAATTACAGGATGAGCCAAAAGAACAGCCGTACTTTTGTATTTTTTTGTAAAAAATTTTCAAAATTTTTTTTCTAAAATCATCTATAAGGGGTATTTTCATGCGAGAAATCGATTGCACGAAAATACCCCTTGATTTTTGGAAAAAAAATTTTCGCCAAAAAAACGCAAAAGTACGGTTTTTTTTTGGCTCATCCTGTACTTGAAAATTGTATTATTCGTTCAGGCACCCCAATTAAATTGTGATCAAACTTCGTCAATCTCATCTGGTGTAGTGCTTAGGGCTCAACAAATGCTCTTTGTTGATTTCCGTAGATTACGAAAAAGCTTTCAAAACCTTCTTGCTAATTCTATCATCAAAGAAGAACAGAAGTCGGAGAAAGAAAAACTGAACATCGAGAAATCTGCTGATGTATTGGATGAAAACCAACCTGAAACAATTGCCGAAGAGCATTTACGCCTTATGTTAAAGTACCATTTTCTCTTGTTATGTTCGTATTTTTCTTTTATAGAAAAGATGATTTTGCCAAAATGGAGGTTGTCGGGCAATTTAACAACGCCTTCATTTTCTCGCGTTTGAATAATCAAATGTTCATGATTGATCAGCACGCAGGTATACTTTTTTAGAATGTTTTTCAACAATAATTTTCTTTCTACAGCAGACGAAAAATACAATTTTGAGAGTTTTCAACGACGTGCTCGGGTTCAGAATCAGCAATTAATTTGGTAGGTCTATAAGACGTCAAAAATTGAAAATTCGTCAAAAGTTGAAAAATTCGTTAAAAATTGAAATGAATTGATGTAAATATAACGTTTTTCGTGACTAGCTTTACGAAAAATGTCTACTTGACAAAGTGGATAAGGAAGCCCGCCCGTCCGATGCGCCATTTATACTTTCATCGAGTCGCGACAATGCATTTTGTGTCGTGCGACACAAAAATGCACTGTTGCGTCGCGACGGAGGTATAAATGGCACTTTTTGTAAATCAAAATTTTTGCCCTAGTGGGATCGATCCTGCTGGACCCAATGTTGCTTAACTTGCCAGATCGGACGGGTGGCTTCCTTATCCACTTCGCCAAATAGCCGACATTTTTCGTAAAGCTAGCCATGAACAACGTTATAACCGCCATTTTAGCCCACAAAAATTGAAGCTCGGTGCGTTGCATGAGGCTGTGCTGCGAGACAATATTGAAATCTTCCGATATAATGGATTTGATTTTCGTTTCGATGAAGATGGAGAAGTTGGTCAGCGTATTCAACTAATTAGCATCCCGGTCTTAAATGGTTGGCAATTTGACACAAATGACATTGATGAAATATTGGGAGTGCTCACCGAATTTCCTGGTGTGATGTATCGTCCTGCTAAGTTGAGGAAACTGTTTGCTAGTCGAGCATGTCGAAAAAGTGTGATGTTTGGAGATCCTCTAACACGTCAACAATTGGATAAGATTGTTCGAAATCTTGGACAGCTTGATCAGCCTTGGGTATGTTTTCTATCAGTTATAAAGCCTCTATAATCACATCCATTTACTTGGATATACTTGATATCAGGGATGCCAAATCTGCTGATTTTTCGGAAAAGTGTCGATTTTGAGATGCGAAATTTTGTCAAATTTATAAGAAATATAATGGAAAATTATAGGGTGGACTTTAAAAACCGGAACCGTTTTTTGGCGAAGCATTTTGCTGATTTTTGCTCCGATCTGATTTTTTAAGTCAGATTTTCTGATTTTGAACAAAATGTTTTTAGCATCCTTGCTTTATATACTTATTTCAGAACTGCCCTCATGGACGCCCAACAATTCGTCATTTGTGTAATATGAATAAAACTAATGGTTAACCATCTTTAAGATCCTTTTATCTGTAAATATATGTTGTTGTTTCGTTATAAGTTAAACTTTTTATTTCAAATGCAAAATCTTATAAACTTATTATCTAAAATCTTAGTGAAAGTTACATGGAATTAGGGGAAAAACTTCATCAGTTTTCAATAGAGTTGTGTATTTTGGACACTGTTAATAGAAGATAATCAAAAAAGATTTTGATGTCAAAAACACAACACTATTGTTCAAGTTGTACTCTTTTCATAATTTGATTTTTTTAAATCTAACTGAAGAAATTCTTTGAGATCAAACCCTGAGGAAAAAATGTACACGTATAAAAATTTGTATGAACATTTAGCAGATATTCAAACAGCAAAGAATACATGCTAAAAATACACTATACCATATAAATTTTTTTGACACAAACCAAGGTGAGTTCAATATATAAAAATCAGAAAATTTCTATACAAAAATACGTATATGGTATAGTATAGTTTACGTTCTATCTATAAAGTACAACATTAGGCATAGGGTCTAATGGAACGATACGAATGAAACGGAACACCAAATTCAGAGTTTTCGTGTCAATATTCAGGCAAATTCAAACTCGTTTCCGGACGCCGTCTGGAAATGAAAAGACGGAGTCCGGAAATGGTCCGTAAACGGGTTTGAATTTGCCTGAATATTAACACGAAAACCTGAATTTGGTTTATTATCGTTTCAAAAATTTCGTGTTTCGTTTCATTCGAGTCTATGCCCAAAATTACATAGCTAAAAGATCTGGAAAAGCCTTTCGAAAATGAACGAATGGCTAAAAACTACCCGTTTTGCGACAAAGATCTCTGCCATAAAAGAAAATTTGGTATATAAAGAAGCTATAAAATATTTGAATAGTTCTGAAAATTTCTCTTAGTTTCTAAAAATTTCTTCTTTCATCAATGTTGAATGACAGAGAGCTTTTTACAATCAAAACACTTAAAAAATGAGGTCAACATAAAAGATATGTTCTAAACAGCTAGAAATTCTTTCCATATTTACAGATATACCTTCTTCACCCTAAAAAATGAGTGTTATAAAATTCGTTTACATAACGTATACTTTACCTATAATCTCTGGGCAGAGTCAAATTGGCTAGTTGTGATGAACCGTTCATATTTGACATAACAGCACCATTTAGTAACAAATTCCTATCATGTCTTGGTGTTGTTAGGCCAGAATTTCCATTGCTTATTGACGTCATCACAGGCACCGGCACAACATGACCATGTATACTTTGGTTTAAGACTAGAGAGACAGCATCCATGGATTTTCCAGGAGGTGCGGCAGCGTAAACATGATCTGTAGTTTTCATCGAGTCGTGTCTGGTTAGTCTTGCTCGTCCATAGCTATCATAATCAGATCCACCAGAGGAAGAACCGGATGAGTGGGCTCCATGTTTGTCATTAAGAATTCGATAATTTGAAAATCGATAACCAACCTGTAAAAAGAAACTTAACTCAGAAAAAAAATGTAAAACTAACCACGAAACCGATAACCGAAGCTAAGACCGCGGTTAGAATAACAGCTGCCGCTATGGTACCACCAGCGTGACTAGCCTCAGTNTGGGCTCCATGTTTGTCATTAAGAATTCGATAATTTGAAAATCGATAACCAACCTGTAAAAAGAAACTTAACTCAGAAAAAAATGTAAAACTAACCACGAAACCGATAACCGAAGCTAAGACCGCGGTTAGAATAACAGCTGCCGCTATGGTACCACCAGCGTGACTAGCCTCAGTACTAGAGTTTTCAAAACTACTTGGGAGAACAACTTGTTGATCATCATTGATGAGATAAGAGGATTCCATGAAAAGCGTCCCACCTGGGCATTGTTCAGAGACACCTGTGAGAATGTTTTGAACATAACTTCCTTTGCTCCAATCTCTACAATTTGAATATTATACTCTTATATACCATCAAAATCTTTGTCGATTTTTCGCATGATTTTAGGCCTATATAGGCTGTTTTGGCAAAAAAAAAATTTCGACCGAGATTAGTCCCTAAATGTTACCTCCCCCCTTTAACAAATTTTCCGAAAATTTGCACTATGGCGACCATTTTTAGGAAGTGTGATCAAAGACAAACCTCATGTGAACGCATCTTCTATTATCAGAATCCCAGGCGCAATGTGGGTCTCTCAAGCCAACACACGCGGCACAACTGGTCTGTTGAGCGCAATGAAAAAGTGGAATTTTCACAATCTCGTTATAAGATGCCACCAATAACTCATCCGAGCTTTCGAGTGGCTTTATGCCACGAATAACCATAGAAGGATCATCGAAAATTTTGATTCGTTCGACAACAATACTTGTCTGATTGAATGTGCCAGGTGAACTCTCAACCAACTAAAATTTTTACAAATTATGCTATTTTCAACAAAAATTGATGACTATTCAAGCCTGGAGGCCCCAATGACGTGAAAAAATTGAAAAAAGTTTTTAACTTCGGGAGTACGTTTTTTGGATTCCTCGATAAAAATTACGCTAAAGAGGTCATTTTCTGGAAAAAAATTTTCAATTTTTTCACGCCATTGGAGCTCCAGACTTGAATAGCCCAAATCGATTACCTTCAAAATTTGTCCATCCGAGCGTGCAACGTAAACCACGTCATGTGGCTGGCCCCTAACCGATCTAACTTGAGACAAAACCGCAATCTTAGTTAGCTCCGATTTGGCTGGCCCTTCAATCAACAAAGGTGATTTGTGTAGTGAATCAACCAAATCATACATCAGAGGATTCTTGAGAATAAAAGATACATCTTGAATCTTACGGCTATCAGGAACACATCTTCCTGGACGATCGGCTGGATTGGCATAGAATTTTTGAAGTGGGCCCCACAAAGATTGTGGCGTCCGTTGAGTCTTGAATCGACCGTGTTCAAAGTTGGAAATTATACTGCTCATTCGGAATGCACACACCGCCGACATCAACATAGCCGATCTTGAAGTTTGAAATACAGCATAGACCACCGCGTCGCCATCGGGAGTCGGAGCTGGATCGGAGACGGATTGGATTTCGTTGAAGTAAAATGGAATGTCTGCCGGAATGGAGCAGTTCAACCGCGCTTTGAGGAAAGTGGTCCAACGATCTTGAGCCGGAGAGGGGCCACCACGGTCATTCCTACACACACGACCAACTCTTGCATAGACTTGTTCTTCGCGATTGTTATCCAAAGTTTCGGCGGCGAGTTCTCGGTACCAAAAGTATACATGTTCTTTATAAATGAATGAGCCGACAAAGTTGGGTGCTAAAAAGGGTATCATTTATGGAAAGAGCAACGAGTAACCGATAAAAAAAAATTTATATTTTGGTACCATCAGTGGCACAACTAGGGGAGCGGAAAGCCTCCCAAATCGAGAAAATAATAATTTTTTCCTAATGGTCCCCCTTATGTTTTTACCCAAAATTTTTGAAATTTAAAAAAATCCAAAAGGTTCCCTCCATTACGAATTTTCATCAAAATTGTTCATTTTTTCAACAAAATTTTTCAATTTTGTAATAACAGATAAAACTTACAATCAATAACTTTGAGATCATCCTTTTGTGTTCGTAAAATTTCTCCATTTGGCAGTCTCTTTCGATAGACTAACGGATCGTTTCCACCAAAGTCGGACACTGTCCCAGTATACAAGTCATTCGATTCGGCGTCATAAACATACGTGGAATTGTCACGTGGGTCGTAAGGCGCAATCGCTCTCCCACTAAATTCTAGCTTATCGACAAAGCGGTCTTCGCCACTCGAAAACTCATATTCTCGACAATATGGTGAAAATGCATGTGTTCCACAAACTAGAGTTCGACCATTGCTTAGCCGGGTAACGACTCGAACAAAATTATGGCATTCGGACTAAAAATTTTGTTATAGTTTTTTGCTACAAGACTCCAGGGTGACCAAGTGTTCTTCTTACTAATAACTTATTTTGAGAGTCCAAATCTGATTTTTTGAGCAAATTTTATTAGAAAATCTTATTTTTTCATTGTTTTTTAAAGAAATTCTGGAGCTATTGTGGATCAGGGGGTCATCCCAGAGTCAAAAATCGATAAAAAATTTTTTTAATGACATTTTAATGACGGGGTAATTTTATGCGAAAAACCGATTGCGCGAATTCTCAAAGCGTGAAAACATTTTTTTGATCCTTAAAAATAAGTATTTTTACCCATATTTTCACATTTATTGACTTAAACTTAGTTTTTCGAATTTTTTGCTGATTTTTAAGAGTCAAACAAAGGTTTTCACGCTTCGGGAATGCGCGCAATCATTTTTCGCATAAAATTACCCCTAAATATGTCATTAAAAATTTTTTTATAGTTTTGACCCTGTGGTGAATCCCCTGATCCACAGTAGCTCCGAAATTCTTATTTTTTGCTTATTTTTCAACAAAAAATGTTCTTATTTTCATTCTTCAGACTTGGTCACCCTGTATAAAACCAATAACTGACCTCTAACCGCCCTTTCATATGACATTCTTCGACAATCTGTCCACTTGATTTCCAATGTATTGTATACTTATTTTCCAATGTGCTTTTGGATAAATTGTAAACGGCATTTCTGAAAAAGCTACATTGTTTACCTGGTTGTAAAAAGCGCAAATTTTAAAGCATAATTGCATAAGGTCTAAAGAGGAAGTGTTGTTGCATATCGTCAACACTTGTGGATTCATGTAACAAAAGAGCCGAAAATCAAATCCGCTAATAAGCCATGCCACGGGTTAATCCCACTTATTGTATTCGCCGCATTTCAAAAACAAAAGAACAGAACTGTGTACAGGTTGTTTTTTTATTGTTCCCAAATTTCAAAAATTCGCCAAAAATCAAGTTTAATTTCGTTTCCGTCGCCCGATGGCTCAATCGAACGCCTAATCACGGGATTTTTTTAGAAAAAAATTATTGGAAAAGCTTTTATTTCGAATTTTTAGATCAAAAATACTGAAAATGTGTTTTTTTTTAACGGTATCGGGGGGGGGACAAAAGTTCGGGAACACACGAGAAAAATTCGGGGACACTACCCCTGTAGGATTTTGCGTTTTTTGTATTGAAAACACCGAAAAACGCAAAATCCGACAGTGGTAGTGTCTCCGAATTGTTTCGGGTGTCCCCGAACTTTTGCTCCCGCCTGATACTCCCCACATTTCAAAAATTCGCCAAAAATCAAGTTTAAATCCATTTTCGTCGCCCGATGGTCATAGTCCGGAAATGGGTCCGGGACCCATGAGATTCGGACCCCTGGGGTCCCGGGTCCAGGACCCCAGTTGAGTCCTTGGATCCCGGGACCCCATGGGGTCCGAGGTCTTGGGTCCCGGGACCAAAAATATACTGAAAATCGTAATTTTCATTATATTTTTGGTCTAAAAATTCGAAAATAAAAGCTTTTTCAAAATTCGTTTTGCGAAAATCCATGTGCCAAAATTTGTATGTGAAAAATCATAGAGCCTAGATTTCCCGTATAAAGTTACCCCCCTCATTTTTATTGTGCTGTTTATCGTCAATTGATTTCATAAAAAATCTTTCTTTTGATGGATGGAAATATCATTCGATTCATTTGCATTTTTGTGGTTAATGTTACTGGTCCTTATGAATAACTTTCCGACCATATGCATTAAGGCATTAATTCAAAAAAGCAAGATTCACCTTGCTCCAATAATTATCGAATCTTCATAAACATCCAACAAATGGAACTGATCTTGATTTCCGTTTGGACTTTTGAATCTTCTCCCATTTCCACCTAAAATATAATGCTTTTTGTAAGTTTATTTATGCTAGCTTGGAATTTTGTTCTCTATCTCATGACTTTTTATAAACAACATAGAAGTGTGTTGTAAATCGTGTTGTATCTGGACCCGAATCTACAAAGACAACCGCTATAAAACACGCAAAAAGTGGCGATTTTGTTATCTGATAATCGAACAGATCGGACCTCACTCGGAGAGAATGAAAGAGATTTCAATGACAGAGATGGATCAACTTTCGTGACCTTGTTCAACAACATTTTTGATTTAAATTTTTTCAAGTTCGGCAAAAAATTTGTTAGACTTGTTTCCGATTGCACTTTTAGTTGTTTGGATTTTTTAGTTGCCTCCCAATTTTGCGTGCGGAAAAAAGAATAGACCATGGTTCTGAGATACTCAGGAGACCAAGATATGAACAGGGATCACCGAAAACGATTTTTGGGAACTTGTATCTTACTGTTTACGGCCAAGAATGTTTGCAGCACCCTTTTCGTATCAAGAAGACGAACCTATGGATGAAACCGTACGAGAATTAATACTCAAAACTCGTACTGTTCAAATAGTAAGCACCCTGAGCGATTCAGGACTTGCCGTAAAAACAAAAAATGCTCTATTTTTCATGAACTTTTTTCAAATATCAACAAAAAGTGCGACTTTTTTCCGCTTGGGCTAAATTTTCTTTTAAATCAAATTTTGTATGGATTGGCGTTTCCTGACCGAATTTTCCTCTTGATTGTCTGCACCAATTACGAAAATGAGCATCGAACAACAAACCATGGTTATTGTCTCCGCTGATCGGCGCGCACATCGTCCCATCAATAATAAACAAATTAGCACCTATTCTCGATTGTTACATGGACGAGTACAAAATTAAGTACGCTCGAATGCATCTTTCATTCGTCGAGATTGTTTCTGTTCATCCAACCAACCCACTTTTATTTCCAACTTTTGTTTGAAAAAAATTTTTTGCACAAACTATCGGCCTGTTTTCGTCCATTTTTGTCTTCCTTGTCAAGTCGGGCGCACTGGGACATATTAGTGGAAACGATTATGCGCCGCTTTGCGCAATTCCCTCTTGGTTTGCTACGCCGTTTGCTTTTCATGAATGGAGAGAAACGTGCTTTGGAAACAAAGGATTGACTTTACATGATTCTTTTAGTAACATACACTGGACGATGTAATGGCGTCGGTTTTCGAGGGTCTTCTTCTTGTTCGCTTCTGAATGCCATTCTGGAGATTTATTGGCTTCTCGCTCATTTAGGGGGCAACACATTTGTCATAGGAGGCGCCAAAAACGTCTCATGAAAAATTATGTGGAAGAAGAAGAGATTTTTAATCGAATTGGATGGAAAACAAGAAAGATGAACAAGGACCAATCTACTTTTGGGGAAATGATGCCAAGCACAAAATTTGGAGCATTTTTTACAGGTCTCGGTAGCACAATGGTAGTGCACCTGGACGATAGGCCAGGAGGTCCGGGTTCGAGTCCTGGTGGAGTCCGAAAACTTTTGCCCAATTTCAAACGCTACATGATCATGTTTGTTCGTTAATTTTTCGACGATCTTGTTCAACAAAACCGAATAATTGCACAAATATTACATCGTTCCAATGTTCATCTGATAAGACACTTATCGATGGCAATTAGAATGAGTTGAGTTTTATTGCCTGCGAGGGAAATTCCCCTGGTTATCCGAGTTGGCTATGCCGCTGACGAATGACCAATGGGCACGAGCGTCATTCATGCCTATAGCGCAAGATGGACAGAATCCGATTAGCGCCGATAAAAAGAAAACTCTTCTTCTTCCTTCCCATTGTTATGGCATTAATTTCGAGCTTCATTCAGCCTGTGGTCACTATGAGACTTCTCAAGAGAGAATGTTGTGAGAGAACACAATGTCAAACTAATTTGTGCACAACGCAAAAAGACATCCCCCGTTTGATTGTCGGAGCTCCGTATTGTGTGACTCAAATTCAATTTTGGTGGCATTTGAGTGCAACTTTGTCATTCATTCATTTCATTAATGTATGAAAAGATTTGATGCGAGGGTGGATGGATACGAGAAATCCATCCACCCTCCAAAATTACAAATACGAATAAGGTGGATGGGTACGAGAAAAAATGCGAATTTCGAAAATGTCAAAACCACCACAAGATCATGTTTGTTTGTTAATTTTTTTGAAAAATTTTTCTTGTATCCATCCATCTCGGCAAAATTGAATTTGAGTCACCCAATACGGAACCAACAATCAAACGAGGATGTCTTATTTCTTAGCGTTCTCGTATCCATCCACCTCCATATTTTATGACTCAAATTCAATTTTGGCAGCATTTGAGTGCAACTTTGTCATTCATTCATTTCATTAATGTATGAAAAGATTTGATGCGAGGGTGGATGGATACGAGAAATCCATCCACCCTCCAAAATTACAAATACGAATAAGGTGGATGGGTACGAGAAAAAATGCGAATTTCGAAAATGTCAAAACCACCACAAGATCATGTTTGTTTGTTAATTTTTTTGAAAAATTTTTCTTGTATCCATCCATCTCGGCAAAATTGAATTTGAGTCACCCAATACGGAACCAACAATCAAACGAGGATGTCTTATTTCTTAGCGTTCTCGTATCCATCCACCTCCATATTTTATGACTCAAATTCAATTTTGGCAGCATTTGAGTGCAACTTTGTCATTCATTCATTTCATTAATGTATGAAAAGATTTGATGCGAGGGTGGATGAATACGAGTTCGGAAACCTGTCTCTCCATAAAAATCACTTAGTGGAAATGTTATATGAACCGAAGATGAATGAAAAATAATTATTACGACTGAACCTCAAATAAGACGATGAAACGGTATTCTTTGTGTTCGAACCGAAGTATAGTGATATTTGTTTTGGTTGACCGTTTCAAATTACGTTCTATTAGGACTGGTTCAACTCGCACACACACACAAAATTACAAAAAAACTTTTCTTAAAGATGAACTTTTGAAGTGGATCTTTATACATTTTGAGCTTGCGTTATGATTGGAACATAGAAGGAAAGGTGCCCGCTGAAAAAAGTTCCCACGATTAATGCACGAAATCGAGTATGCACTTTTGCGTAACTTGAAACTATACAACAATAGATGCTTAGTGAACTCGATTTTTAGAGCATAAGTTAAGCAGCTCAACTATAGATTGATATATCTAACTATTTAAAGGATCAGTCCACTCAAAAAAACAAAGAGAAAAAAATTCAATTTTTGAGAAAAAAATTCGATTTTGAACAAAAAAATTCAATTTTGAGCAAGAAATTCGATTTTGAACAAAAATTTTGATTTTTGAGAAAAAATTCTATTTTTGAGAAAAAAATTCGATTTTGAGCAAGAAATTCGATTTTGAGCAAAAATTCGATTTTGATAAAAAAATTCGATTTTTGAGAAAAAAATTCAATTTTTGAGCAAAAAATTCGATTTGGAGCAAAAATTCGATTTGGAGCAAAAATTCGATTTTGAGCAAAAAATTCGATTTTTGAGAAAAACAATTCGATTTTGAACAAAATTTTCGATTTTTGAGCAAAAAATTGATTTTTTTCAAAATTCGATTTTTGCCAAAACTCGATTTTTTAGCCAAAATTCGATTTTTTTTTGCCAAAGGTTCTCCAGGCTCCCCCCATAATTACGACGCTGACTTCATGCGCATAAAAATATTTTTATCGCTTGTCATAACTTTCACCCCGAGCTTGTTTATTCGAATGTGCAAATCAACATTGTGCAAATCCCATAAAAAATTTTTGTTATTGCTTAAAACATTTTTTATTTAGTATAGTCACACATATGGCTCACAAGCCTATGAATCAGCCCCCAATACAAGCCAAATTTTATGAGAAACAAAGAGAATGATGAAAGATTTCCGTAGCTGCGCCAATTCTACTTTCTTAGCAAGCACTATAATGAAAATTGAGTCGTCAATTTTAAACTATTTTTCTTTGTTTCATTCTTTTGTGATGGACACGTGCCGCAAATCTTAAAAATTAGCCTAGATGCCCATTCAACTGGCCGCTAGCCAAACACTTTTCCTTGCATTTTGTTCCGCCGCTCCGTTCCTTTACAACCTGCGTCGCAGGTGACGAAAAGGAAAAGCCTCGCCGTCATTCATTTGGAATTAAACTATCTCTAAGAAGGCCAATTGCGATACTTAATGCGAACAAAGATGCTTACGCGCTCAGTAACCATTAATCTAGGAACGGACATTGGCCAGTCGTTGGCCGGTTCCTCCAGCTAGCTTTCACTCTTGCAAGCATGCTCTGTTCAGGTTGATGTTGAGAACTCTTCTTTCTCCGGAATGCAAATATTTTGAGCCGATTGCACACGGTTTTTCTTCTTCTTCCTAGAAGAAGACCAAGCAGAAGATGTTTAAACCTCAAATTTATGGATGCTTCTCGCAAAACGAGGACAATTCGAGCCGATTATCGTCGATAAGCTGACAACCGAAAGTACGAAGAAATGCTGGCATGAAGAAGAACTGTTCTACAATGGTTGTTTATGTTCAACGTGAAGTTCAACTAAACCGGCAAAAACTATAAGCGTGAGAAAATAGTTCAAAAGCCGGTCGAAAAATAGAGATTAGGGTCTATTTTAAGAACAACATAGAGCTTTGTTTTGTCTCCTGTAAGAAGAAGAAACGGCTAGAATTTATTTGCGGTTTTTTAGGAATTTTGTAAAAATTATTTTCAAGTATCACTTCCAACAAGGGATGCGACAGGTCGGGCATAGATCTGTGTATTACAACGAAAACATGAACACAGTGAAAATTCGCCCATGAATCAATAAAAGTTGTGTATTGACGCGAAAATTTAAAAAAAATTTCGTTTTTCATCGACTTACGAAAACTGACAAAAAAATTTTTTTTGAATTTTCTCGTTAATACACAACTTTGATTGATTCAAGGACGAATTTTCACTACATTCATGTTTTCGTTGTAATACACAGATTTCAAAAATCACCACCTTCAAACACGATTATCTCAGCAAAGATAAAATGAGATTGCAAAAAGAGATCAAAATTCGGAACTAATAGGGGGCCACCCATATGAAAATTTTTTCTGGACCCCTCTAGGGGTAAAAACATGCGGGGAATCCGAATTTGACATTTTCGAAGCGAAAAAACGCTTCCCTGATTCAGGGGAGGCGTATTGTGTATTGAAACGAAAAGTCGCAAAAATGCGATTTTTGCCTAAAAATGACTCTTTTTGAGATAAAAAAGGGCAAACTTGTTGCAATATTTTAGTTAATCAATGATTTTCTCGAATTTTCGTGTCGATATACAGCTTTTCTTTAATCTGAGGAATTCTTATAAATGTAAAATTCGGTTTCCCCGCACATTTTTACCTCAAAAGATGTCGTTTTTAGGCAAAAATCGCATTTTTGCGACTTTTCGCTTCAATACACAGACCTTCTCTGAATCAGGGAAGCGTTTTTTCGCTTCGAAAATGTCAAATTCGGATTCCCCGCATGTTTTTACTCCTATAAGAGTCATTTCCAGAAAAATTTTCGAAACAATTTTCACGTGAATGACCCCCACCCCTATTGTGTAGCTCCCAAAATTCCACTAAATCCAACTAATTTTTCCCCTAGAAACAAAAATTGAAAAACCTACTTTCATTAACAATCTGTCTTGGTTTGAGATTCAGATTGTCCGCGGCAATCACCACTTCGAATAGCCGTATAAATAAAAATAATATAGCAAAAAATGTTTGATATGTGATCGAAGTCTCCATTTCCTGCTATCTGTGCATAGGCTAAACTAAATCTATTAGCAACGTTAGTAACAAAAATATTTAAAATCGGTGTGTGACAAGCACACTCCGCTAATAGCATGAAAAAGAAAAATGAAACCCACACGAGGAGGATAAATTTTATGCATTAATTAGCAGATTGTGATCTAAAAACAGCACGGAAAAGAGGAAAAAGAACACGACGGGGGGTCAAATGCGGGGGCTCTCCTGGAAGAAGAGAAATTTTCCTTAAAAAAGTGATTTTTTTGTGCCGATCGCTGCAGGAAGCCTCGCATGAGTGCTTCAATGGAGGCACGAAGGAGAGTGCGAAAATCATGGCCCACTAGATCCGCCCATTTCTTCGCATAATGACTAGCCGAAAACTTCGTTTTGGCCCCCAACAAAACAAGTGAGAATGAATAATTAAGCATATTTATTATATTACTGATTTGTTCATATTTCGGTCGTTATGGTGGTCAAGTGGCTCTTTATAGTTTGAAAAAGTCACCGAAGCAGATGCTGGGAACGGCGTGCGCGGATCGCCTCAAGGTCAATACGCGGCATTAATCTTTTAAACGGCGTGGAACTCGTTAGCTAGTGTGCATGGAGTAGGACTCCGTTAGCAATTTCTCAAATTTTGAAACATTTGTTATAACACTAATCTTCTTCCCACTACTTATTTCTGTTGGGCTGTCAAACAAATTTTGAATTTTCGCGTCAATACACAACTTTTATTGATTCAGAGACGAATTTTCAAAGTTCTGCGATTTTTTATGTGGTTTTTGGACCGGAAATTTTTTTAAAAAAGAACCCATACATGGGTAACTTTGTACGGGGAATCGATTATGCGCATTTCCAAAGCGTAAAAATGCTTTCCTGACCCTGATTCAGGGAAAACGGTGTATTTATTGAATTGAAAATGTAAAAAAATTCGAATTTTCGCTGGAAAACCAGCTGTATGGAATTTTTCTATACGAGAAATCGATTACGCGAATTCCCGAAGCGTGAAAATGCTTTTCTGACCCTGATTCAGGAAAACGGTGTATCGAAGCAAAAATGTAAAAAATTCTGATTTTCGCCGGAAAACCAGCTGTATAAGGATTTTTCTATGCGAGGAATCGGTTACGCAAATTCCCAAAGCGTGAAAATGCTTTTCTGATCCTGATTCAGGGAAAACAGTGTATTGAAGCGAAAATGTAAAAAATTCAAATTTTCGCCGGAAAACCAGCTGTATAGGGATTTTTCTATGCGAGGAATCGATTACGCGAATTCCCGAAGCGTTGAAAATGCTTTTCTGACCTTGATTCAGGGAAAACGGCGTATTTATTGAAGCGAAAATGTCATAAATTCGAATTTTCGTCGAAATGGTTAAGAAAATAGTTATTTTTGTTGGAAAAAGTAGAAAATTTGACTCAAAAAGTAATATTTAAGAGTGAAATTTATCCAGGCCAGGGACGGGATTTAGAGTTCGGGATCCGAGACGGGATCAGGTTTTGGTAAACTTTTTCGGGACAGGATTCCAAAAAACCTCGGGATTTTCGGGACGAGATCTAACACTACTAACAAGAATCCTCTATATTGCTCTCAAATTAAACACGCTGCACCTTGTTCAAATTGAACGTTTCATGATAAAAAAAAAGAAGTAGTCAAATTGTCAGTGATTTATTTGACAAGACAAAGTTTCAACAAGCTTTTCCAATATTCCTTGCTCCAAATATGAAAAAACAATATTCATTTAAAAGAGATAGAAAAAGTGAAAGTTATGAAGAGCATCATCACGGAGAGCAGCACGTATAATAATAAACAAAAATGGTCCGAATTAATACCCAATACGGACAAAGAGAGAATCGGCGATGGAGGGGATTAGAGTTGGACATAAACAGCGAATAGCTTTTTGAAACAAAAGAGTTTCTGATGGTCGAACTCCGATGGTGAGCTCTCGATTCGGGGATTCAATTTCACACTTTTTTTAAAAGAATAATATGACAACAATGTTTAAGAATTAGTGGCAATAAAAAAATACTTAAAATTTTCAAAAAAGGACCAGTCCGATCGGGAAAAAAGTTGCCCAATTTTGTTGATAGCCGGAAAGTTCATAAAAAATGGAGCATTTTTTGTTTTTACGACACCCTCTAAAGCGTTGTAGTTTTCGAGAAAATTGCGTTTGAAATTTTGAATTTGTGTACATGTTTTCGTTGTAATACACAAACTTTTTTGAATTTTTTGCGAAAAAATCGATTTTTTCATCCATTTTTCAAACTCCCTGGACTAATTTTGTGCGGGAAATCGATTGCGCGCATTTTCGAATAATGGATAATTTTGACTGACCCTGATTTAGGCAATTTTTGTTTTAATACATCGGATTCTTTCCTGATTCAGGACCAGTGAAGATATGTTGGATTTTGTATAAAAATCATTTTCCTGACGTAAATTTATGCGAGGAATCGATTGCGCGCATTTTCGATGCATGAAAACGCTTTCCTGACCCTGAATCATGCGTTTTTCGCTTCGATACACTCATACGTGGGCAAGGGGGACTGTTCCAATTCAAATTTTAGTTAATTTTCGCTTCAATACATCCTCTTCTTCCCTGAATCAGGGTCAGGAAAGCGTTTTCAGGGTCAGGGAAGTATTTTCATGGTTCGGAAATGCGCGCAATCGATTTCCTGCCTAGAAAAACCTCCAGACAGACGGTTTTCCGTCAAAAAATCAAATTTTAGTTAATTTTCGCTTCAATACACCCTCCCATTCCCTAAATCAAGGAAACATTTTCAGGTTTCGAAAATGCGCGGAATCGATTTCTAGCATAGAAAAACCTTCTAAAACAAGTTTCTGGCCGTTTTTTATAGCGTTTTTGGGGGGTGTTCTCACTTTTTGCACGTTTTGAGCTGCCGTGCCCTATGGGGTCATTTTTGTAATATATGAGCCTAGGAGAAGGTAGTTGTGAAAGTTTTATAAGAAGCTGAGCTAAAGTAAAAGGTCAGGGAAGGTTCCAAGGGAGCCCATGCCAATAAAAACAAATATGGCCCACCACATTAGGTAATCAAAATTCGTCATTGTCAACTTTAAATCACGTCATTATTATGTCGAAATCTTATGAATCATCAAATATCACCCCATAAAAAGATGAAATGTGGGTGGAGTCATACCTGCTTTACCTGTTGGGGGATGAAGGTATAAAAAAGGGTTTTCGTTTCAATATACAAAAATTCAAAATTTTAAACTTATTTTGCATTTTTGATCGGAGAAAAGAATTTTTACGCAAACTTCAATTAGCAAAGTTGCTCAGCGTAAAATTCTCTGTCGATTAATACTATTTTTTTCATGATTTTTCCGCAAAAAATTATAAAAAAGTTTGTTTATTACAACGAAAACATGTACACGAATTCAAATTTTCAAAATACATTTATCTCGATGGGGGAAAACAATTCAGGCGATACCTTAAAAACAAAAAATGCTCAATTTTTCATGATCTTTCCGAATATATCATTTTTATATCATTATGATTGAATCTGAGTGGCCTGATCCTTGAAGAAAAATACACTTTTTAAGAAATTTTGCAAAAAATTTCCTTTTTTTCTTAAGAAAAATGATGTTTTTACACAGACTTCCCCCCAAACGCCATTTTACGTCGCCGGAACCCACAGCTATCAATCGTTTGTTGACAGTCTCTAGCCATTACCAAAACTAGGAACACGCATGGACAAGTGAAAACATGGTATCGCCTAAAGAGAGACTATAAAGTGGTATCATATGACCTGAACGTAGCCGAGAGACTGTGCGGAACAAAACGTCCCCGGGCCAACGGAAGCTCGGTTGTGTTAGGAAAGAGAGTCGCAAGAGGACAGACTCCTCTTATTCTTCTTCTTCCGGTCGACCGCCATCACCACTTATAGTACATATCACAAAACCACTAATTAGGAAAAAGAACAATGGGGAAACATCCGAAGAGAAAAAATTCAAAAAATTTTCAATTAAAAGGCAACGAGTGAAATTCGGTCTCAAACTCATCAAAGCTTCAAATAAAAATGCCGAAAATTTTTCGCTTTATGATATTGCCTTTATTAGAAAATTTTGAAAGAGATGTTCGCGCCGAGGTTTTCGATGCTCGTCAATCTCGTTGGATCAAGGCCATTTCACCTGTCAAATCAGGTGAAGACAAAATCTCAGGATTTATTTAAAAGCAGTGCCGTTTTTTGTCAAGGCAATTTTTAAGAGGAAAATTTTTTATAATGCTCAGAAAGAAGGATAAAATTCTCAGAAAGAAGAATAAATTATTAGGTTGTAAAAATAAATACACAACAGACCAAAATGGGGCACTGTTACTTTTTTCCTGTGTTTATTGAAGCGATTGGCAGCAACACCAGGTTCAATCGTTTCAAAATAAACACGATTTGATTGAAATTCAGGCCAATTTGATTACATATTTCAAGGACATTGGGGACAGTTGTCCTAATATATATAAGGCACAATAATTAGAAAGCGAAAAACCAGCACAAATCTTTTTTCGACCTACTAGTACCAACAACAAATTGTTGTATCAAAAGTGCAAATCAAAAGTGACAAGATCACTCGTTGATGATAAAAAAATCACCTGAGGCAAGGATTAAACGAATTGTTCTACAGCGTGATTCAGAAAAAGGAGAGAATTTTGCGATTTTTGCGCGATTTGTTCAATAATTTTCAGTTTTTAATTTTCACCAAAATAACTCTATAGGGGGTTTTTCTATGCGAGGAATCGATTGCGCGCATTCCCGAACCTTGAAAACGCTTCCTTGACCCTGAATTAGACTATTTTCGCTTCAATACACTTGCCTATTCCCTGAATCAGGGAAGCGTTTTCAATGTCCGGCAATGTGCACACTCGATTTCTCGCAAAACCGACGTTCATAAAGTTGACACAAAAGGTTGACATGATAAAGTTGACAAGATAACGTTGGGAACACGAGATACGACTTCTATTTTGTCCATATGATCTAATTCGTCGTAGAAAAATTCCTAGACTTCAACAAATAACGCTTTTTTCAACAAAAAAAGAATAGGATTGATCGTTTCATGTTAACTTTATCGTGTAAAAGTCGTTTCGTGTCAACTTTATGAATGTCGAAAAACCCCCTATAGGGTTATTTTGGTGAAAATTAAAAAACTTGAAAAATTTTCGAAAAAATCGCAAAATTCTCATTTTTTTAAATCACCCTGTAAAAGCTGTTTTTTTAAAAACTATAAATCAAAATAGATCTCTCAATCGCTTCCAAAAGGAAATACATAGAAGGGCGTGAACAACATCTGCGAGCATAGAACGAGTTGAAGAAGCCTGCAATTCGATGATAAACGGCTGGAAGAAAAAAATACTACCAACCACGTTAGTGTTTCGATCGCACGAACGAACGAACGAGACGGCGCTCTTCCCATTTCGAAGAACATATATTTTTTTGAATCGGAATACGGGCTAGTATAGTCTTCTCGCGTTGTCCATTCACAAAAGTTTTGCAGAAAAACCGCATCTATTCTTTTCATCCACGCGGGGCGCTAAACAAAACGACCTCGATTCGATTCCATGCCGGAAGAAGAAGAGACTTTGACTCGACAGAAAAAATATGCTGGTCATTTTTATAGTCGAGTACAACTTGGTGGACAAATACATTTTCATGTTCATGTTCAAGATCACGAATGTGTGGAATTTTTGAGAAAAAAAATTCGATTTTGGGGCAAAAAGTCGACTTTGAGCAAAAATTCGATTTTTGAACAAATAAATTTTTGCACGATTTTTTAAATTTTAACCAATTTTTTCGAAAAACCGCACTCATTCTTTTCATGCGCTAAACAAGACGACCTCGATTCCATGTCTGAAGAAGAATAGACTTTGACTGGACAGAAAAAATATGCTGGTCATTTTTATAGTCGAGCACAACTTGGTGGACAAACATTTTCATGTTCAAGATAGCGTGAGTGTGGAAAATTTTCAAGTGTCATAATAACGGAATAAGTTATGGCAATTATATTTGTCAATATTGGATGGGAAGTAGGTCGGAAGAAGGAAGGAAGAAAAAAAATTATATTCGGGTGTTCCCGAGCTACGAAAATTAAAACCACGACGATATTTCTTTTCGCTTTAATTGATATCGCGGAAACGAGAGGGAAGCTTTTTAAGAGGCTCATCACGCAACGCTTTTCGTGGCCGGTGGCCTCCAACGCGGATATTTTAGAAGAAGGCGAGAAAATAAAGAATTTTGTGCTTGTTTAGTCGTATTAGCTTAATAAGAAGCAACATAAAAAGGAGATTTATACCATAAAGGACCAGTAGTGGGAAAAAAGTTGCCATTTTGTTGATATTCGGAAAGTTCATGAAAAATGGAGCTTCTTTGTTTTTACGGCATCTTCTGAATCGTTATAGTTTTCGAGATAATTGCGTTTGAAACTGTTCATGCTTTTCGCTGTAATACACAAACTTTTTTGAATTTTTTACGGAAAAATCGATTTTTGCATCGATTTTTTAAATTTTCATAAAATGAACATTGTAGCAGTTTTTT
>OZJO01009245.1:0-22544 GCA_900406225.1 Acrobeloides nanus
CCCATTCGAAACCAATCTCTTCCAATCAAGATTCAGATCCATGTTTATATCATGCACTTTTCTGTTGATCAAATGCAACAAACTATTCTCGTCAATGGTCATATCTATATGGTAGTACAGGGTGTCCCAACACAAGAAAATTCGATAAAAACAGAATCTCTAGGCCTAAAATTTAGCGGAGAATTAATTGCGTGCATTCCCGGAGCGTGAAAACGCTTTCCTGACCCTGATTCAGGGACAAATAGGATGTGTATTAAAGCGAAAATGATATAAAAAATCAGTTTTTCATAGGAAGACCGACTTTTCATGCGTTTTTCTATGCGAGAAATCGTTTGTACACATTTTCGAATCGTGAAAATGCTTCATTGACCATGATTTAGAGTTCTTTATTAAATAAAATTTTAAACATTACCATGGTAATGAAGCATTTCATGATTCAAAATATGTGCAAACGATTTCTCGCATAACGTATGGAAAGTCGGGTTTCTAGTGAAAAACTGATTTTTTGATCATTTTCGCTTTAATGCCCATCCTAATTTTCTCTGAATCCGGGTCAGGGAAGCGTTTTCACACCCCGGGAATGCGCGTAATCGATTCTCTACTAAATCTTAGGCCTAGAGTGTCTTTTTTAAGAAAAAAATTGGAAATTCTCCCTAATCCGAACTAGTACCGAATTTTCTTATCTGTTAGGTTGTGCTGGGACTCCATGTACATTTATTTTTCTTTTTTAAGCCATACAATTTTTATCTCCTAACCCGTGGGGAGTTTTGGAGCATTTCAAAATGGACTTTTCTCAACGAAATACAAGGGATTAAGACGACCGTTACAATCAGGGCTGTCATGGACAACCAGGGTTGCACAATTTTCCGGAAACAGTAACGGAAATATTTCCGGAAACGATTGAATCAGGCAAATTTTATGCTTCTCGACCACCCAAACCAAAAACATATAACAAATAAAGTATGCCCAACAACTTCCTGCCAAAATTAGAAAAAAATCGAATTTTACATGTCTAAAACGTCCCTTGTGAGATCTGAAGAAAAAATTTTCCCGTTCGATCGTCCGGCAGGTGGGTGCCAGTTACAAAGAAATTTTACAAGGCCAAATTCTGTGAGAAGGAGTTACTTCGACTTTTTTACAGGACGCTGTAAATGTCCCGCAGTTACACCTATCTCATTTTGTAGGAAGGAGCTACAACTTCTGAGTTATATGATCCGATTTACAGGGATGAAAAGTGTGGGATGCAGTTACAGACTCAAAAAAATCGTGAACTTTTATCCCTGTAAAGCGAATTATGTAACTCAGAAGTTGTAACTCCTTCCCACAAAATGAGATAGGTGTAACTGCGAGACATCTACAGCGTCCTGTAAAAAAGTCGAAGTAACTCCTTCTCACAGAATTTGGCCTTGTAAAATTTCTTTGTAACTGGCATCCACCATCTACCTGCCGATCGTTCCGTTAGGGTCTCCACTAATTCGTTCGGAAATTTTTGACTTCACTAATTTATCACTAATAACATCACTAATTCCATTCGGACACATCACTAATAGGCGTTCGGACGCGTTCAGAAATGTTCTGACGCGTTCGGAAACGTTCAGACGCGTTCGGAAATGTTCGGACGAGCGCCCGAACGCATCCGAACGTTTCTGAACGCGTCCGAATGCCTATTAGTGATGTTTCCGAACGCAATTAGCGAAGTTATTAGTGAACTAAAGTCCGTTCGGGAGCCGTCCGAACGTATTAGTGGCGGCCCTTATTGTGCCACATTCGTATAGGTTTGGAATGATGAAAAACTGGTTTGGAATTCATCGGAATTCAGTGAAGTGAGGACAACTATCGCCAAACAATGGGAACTGTGGCAGCCTGATCTCCGAGTTGCCAACAGGTAAACAACAAACTTGTATGAATCGAAGCCCATGTTTCTAGTGTTTCTGGAGTGAATCAATACTTTGAAATCTCGAAACGTTCACATGCCTCACTAACTTCGAATGGTCCAGTATGTTTTTAGTGCATAAAAAATTTCAGATTTTTGTAGGATAGCACAAAGATCGAAGTTTATCCCACGTTTTCAATGAAGATTGGATGCCAGTTTGACTATTCCAACTATCCATTCGATCAACAACAGTGCGCTCTTCGGTTATATACGACAAACAGGATGAATGAGGTTGAACTTCAACTATATTACAATTTAAATCCTAGTGTTTTACTTGGTAAGCATTTTATAACAATATCAATTTACAGGGTGAGCAAAAAACCGTACTTTTGCGTTTTTTGGTGAAAAATTTTCAATTTTTTTCAAAAATCATCTATAAGGGGGTATTTTCATGCGATTTTTGAAAAAAATTTATAAAATTTTTGGTACTTATGCACTATCCCCCGGGCAGAAAACAAAAAAATCAATTTTTCATTTTTTTTAGGCTTTAGTTTAGGCTAAAGGCTTAGACCTAGGCTTAGGCCTAAGCCTAAACTAAAGCCTAGGCCTAAACCAAAACCTAAAAGATGAAAAATTGACTTTTTTTTGTTTTCAGCCTGGGGGTAGTGCATAAGTGCCCAATTCTTCGTAAAAAACGACAAGTACGGTTTTTTGGCTCACCCTGTATAAATTTTTTAGGCTGGGGAGATGATGTAACGAAAAAGCACATAGGTGAGTGGGAACTAGATAGCGTCACTTCGAATATGACTTATTACCGAAACCGAAACTACTATTCGGAAAGGCCATCAAGTGGCGGTGAAGCAGAACAAAGTTGGTATGTATCAATTTTTAATTTTATACGTTTAAAATTAGTGTTTTAGTACAAGATAAGCCAAAAAAATCATACTTTTGCGTTTTTTGGCGAAAATTAAAAAAAATTTTCCAAATCGCATGAAAATACCAGGTGATTTTTGAAAAAAGGACTTTTGAAAAATTTTCAAACGCAAATTATGGCTTTTTTAGCTCACCCTGTAGCTGATGATAATTTTAGGTCGATGGTACTAACTTGGATCAGTCTGAAGCGCAACATAGGACTGTTCTGGGTAGCCTTGGCTCTTCCATCGTTCATTTCGGCTATTTTGAATGTATTTTCTTTCTTTATGCCTCACCCGGAGCATGCTATCTTCCTAATAGTTGCCAACTTTTTCATGCAATCTGTTTTCCTTCAAGATATTTTGGCTCGATTACCGCCAACAGTCGGAAGTTCCCCTCGAATCGGTAACTATTACCAGTCGAATTCCTCACGCATAAAAATTTCAGTTCAATTTTCGAGTCTCCTGCTCATGCTAACGTCTCTTGCTCTGTGCTTACAGCTATGGATAAAGAGAATGGGCGATACAAAGCAGAAAATTTCTGTCGAAGCGGCTCGACGTATGGGAATGTTTTTGGTAGTTTTAGCGCCGATGAAAAAAACTCAAATATGTAAGAATTGAGAAAAGATGATGCAAATATTAAGGAGCTACTACACAATAGGAGGGAGGCCACCCACGTGAAAAATTTTTCTGGAAATGACCCCTCTAGGAGTAACAACACCGCACATTTTTACTCCAAAAGGGGTCGTTTTTAGGCAAAAATCGCATTTTTTCCACTTTTCGCTTCAATTCACAATATGCCTTCCCTGAATCAGGGAAGCGTTTTTTCGCTTCAAAAATGTCAAAGTCGAATTCCTCGCATGTTTTTACCTCTAGAGGGGTCATTTCCAGAAAAAAATTTTCACGTGGGTGGTTCTCCTATTGTGTAGAAGTAGCTCCAATATTAAAGTTTTATAGCCGAAACTGTTGAAAAAGAATCCGATGATGCCACCAAAGACGTTGAAGAACTTCCTGACAAGGCTTTAGTAGTTCGTAATCTGTGCTTTGTCCTTTATTTGCTTGTTGTTATTTTCTTATCGGCTTTTTTACTTATTTGAAATTTTATTAATAAAAATTATGCAAATAAAAATAGTCTAAATACAAATTCATCATGGAGCAGCATCATGTTTGTAAAAAATATTTTGATACGTGACAGAAATTAGATAAATAGTCGTCCTTTAACGTCCATATACATTAAGTCTTTTACCACCTTTCTCTACATCTGTGTAGAAAAGATTTCCACGGTCATTTTGCTCGTTTTCGATTGATTCGAATAGAGCCTTGAAGTTGCCAGCACCAAAGCCCTGAAAAAAGGTTGTTTTAAAATTTTTTTTCGATTTTTGACTCTGAGGTGACACCCTCCACAATAGTCAAAAAATTGTATATAAAACTTCGATAAAGTGCCAATTTCCTACACATTTATTCTAAAATGACATACCTGATGGTTATGCCTTTGGATAATTTCAAGAAACAATGTGGGTCTATCTTGGCAAGGTTTTGTGAAGATTTGTAACAAATAACCATTATCATCAAAATCCACGAGAATATGCAACTTTTGAAGTTTGTCCATATCCTCCGTCACCTAAACACATCACGTGAATACAAAGCATTTTACAGCATGAGCCAACAAAACCGTACAGGGTATCCCAAAAAAAGTAGAATTTTGAAATTTTTTGGGGTCAATTTTTCGAAATTTTTTTCTAAAAATGTCATTTCTAGGGGTAAAAATAGCTGAAAAACACGAATCCGACGTCCAAAAATTTTTTGACCCATAAAACCCCTTAAAATGGCCAAAAACGTGTTTTTTAAGACTTTAAAAAATTTCAAAATTCTACTTTTTTGGGACATCCTGTATTAATTTCTCTTACTTTAATTTTAGAAGTGGCCAATCGTTTTCGCAGAGAATCGTAGTAATTGTCCGGTATTGAAAGGAATTCCAAGCCACGAGCCCGAAGCGCCGTAATAGCTTTGATGATGTCCTTTGTGTTCAGGGCAATATGTTGCACTCCCGAGCCTCCATAATAATCCACATACTCCTGTAGGAAAGAAAATAATTTCTGTGATCGTTAGCATAAATCATACTTGGATTTGTGAGACGGCTTTCCTTCCCACAGCAGGCTCATTTATAGGCATTTTAACAGTCTCTTCGTAGTTAGTCATGACAATTGAATTCAATGCGGAATATTCGGTGTGGATAACAGAATCATCCACAGACCAAAATCTACATAGATACAATTTTGCAGAAAATAGTTAATTGACTCTCCAATACCTGTGGAATTGCAACATCTTCTCATACCATTGAACCACGGGCTCCATCTCGAGAATAGGCTGGTTGCCGACACAATGGTCAATGAAATTTAAGCCAACATCCGGCAAAGTCTCAAAGAAGAGCGTTGGCATTTGATGCGCCTTGAATCCAGGAAGGAATAGTCCTTTGTAATTCTTTCGCTCGATAAGAGTGTGTATAGTATCTCCATACTGAAAAAACAATATAAAAAATTTTTGAAATGAAATTTGGGGAGCTACTACGGTTTAAGGTCATTTACGAGATCAAAATTTGAAGAAAATTTTTTTTTGAAAAATGACCTTCTAGGGGAAAATAGGGGTGAAAAATCGATTGTGCACATCCCCGTCGCGTGAAAATGCTCTCTTCACCTTGTTTTTTGCCTGATTTTCAATAAAATTGTGTATTGAAACGATTGGCCAAAAAGAATAAAATTTTATTAGTCTAGAAGCATGAAATTTGTTGCAACAACAACTTTTTTTGATTTTTACAACTTTTTGGACATGCTTGAACCCAGTCTAACTCGTGGCTTTTTTACTTTATTATTAATAGTAGCCTATGTCTTTTTTTGTTTTACACTATTAGGTATATATTTAAAAATCATCATTTCTTCTATTTTTCAATGAAATGCATTAAAAACGACCTGTTTTTGGTCTTACGCTTATAATTTAACAATTGCATCATTCTTATCTTTTCATGCATATCAACATGTATAGAAAATCAAACCGTTTGAAGCGACGCCGTTTTCACACTTCCGTGTTCATCCGACTCTTCGGTTATCTCAGCGACAATTTTGGCGCCGTGTTTACGTGCATAATCCACAATGTATTCGATATTGTCAACTTCAAACGCAACATCTCGAACTCCATCACCATGTGTAACAATATGCTCGCCTAGTTCATGATTTCCCGGGAGAAGAGCAGATTCAAATACAAATATTATCTAAACAATTGGTATTTCACCCAAAAAAACAATCACAAACAACGAACCTTATCCTGTTTGACAGCATGAGCAGCCACTTTTCGACTCCCCGTCTCTAAGCCTTTGTATGCATATGGAGTAAATCCAAAGTTTGAGCAGTACCAATAAGCGGCCTACAAAGATTTTATCCTTAAAGGGGGTCCAGATAATAGGTCCGACAAGAAAATTTTTTCTCGATATGACCTATATAGGGGTAATTTGATTCAAGGAAACGATGGCGCGCACTTTCGAAGCGCGAAAACGCCTCCTTCATCTTGTTTTCGTTCACTTTTTCAGCAATTTTTGATCGCCAGACTTCGCATGAAATTTCTAAACTAGATTTTTCATCTCGATTTGCTTATCGTATTGCATTTGGATGTTAGTGTTTTTGTCTTATAAACGAAAATAATATAACCTTGTTTTTTTAAGCCTAAAATATGCTTGAAAACGAAGAAATTATGTTAGATAATGGAGAAGATTTTCCAAATCGTGATACAAATGATTTTTACGAGATTATCAGAAATTTGGAACCCACCCCCCCCAAATCGATGTTTTCACGAAAACAAGATGGAGGTGTTTTCGAGCTTCAAAATCGATTCCTCGCTTCAAATTACCCCTATATAGGTCATATATAGAAAAAATTTTTTGTCTGAGATTGACCTATTATCTGGACCCCCTTTAATGAATTGAAGGAAATAATATTTTGAAAGAAACAATAAATTTGCTGATCCCCGCAATAGATAAGAAATTATGCATAAAAATTTCCGTTTGTGATCATTTTTGTTTACATTCTCAGAAAATGAAAGAAAATGATCAATGCTCATGAAATCGTGAATTGTTGTATGTTCTTTATTTAAAGAGCAACATATGGAAATGATGATAAAACGTATAAAAGAACTTAAAGGATCATTTTAGGTCGTTTGTGTTTCGAAAGTTGACAAACTTATGTTTTTGAGCTGATTTCTTCGGAAATACAAGGCCAATCCTGATGTCATTAGAAAGCTGGATTTCGTAGCAATCGAATGAAACCAAATTCATGCCATAACTCTTTCTAGTTGAAGAGTTATTTCATATTAGTAAAAAATGTGTTTTTTCGACATTTTTTAATAATTATGCAATAACTTCGCAACCAGAAAAAGTGATGGCATGAATTTGGTGTTATTCGAAAGCTACGAAATCCAGCTTTCGAACGACATCAGGTTTAGCTTTGTATTTTCGGAGCAAGCAGCTCAAAAATATACAAAAAAACGTTTCGAAATGTCTAGTTTCAAAACATCCAACAACCTCATTTTATAGTAAAAGTTCTTTTAATGTAAACATTTTTTGAAAATTCGACAAGTAATAACAAAAAGTTAAAAGCTCGGCTCTCGGTACTTTTTAAATAAAAAAAATTTTTCAGTTGTCCCGTGACTTTTGGCTCTCCCTATAAACAAAAATTGTGGAAAATGAGATTTTTAAAAATTTTTTGCCGCATAAGCCAAATAATATTGTAAATCTAACAAATTTTCATATTCCAAAATTCAAAGGCAATTAATTACATATAGTAAAATTGATCAAGAAAAAAAACTCTTGAAAACATAAAAGTAGTGCTCTACCTGTTTGGCATTTCCAACCCAAAATCGGATGTGATCAAAGCGAATGAATTTACCAGCAGCGGGTTTTTCGCCACGTTCGTAAGTGGTCTAAATAAGCGGCATTTAACACACAAAATAAACAACTAACCATTTTATTTAAATTTACGCTGAGCTGTTGTCAATGTTATTTAGAGAATAAAGATTGACTAACTGTGCTCCTATCTTTCTTTATATGCCTCTGGTAAGATCTTTGATGTGTGTCTATGGGCGGAGTTGATCGTTTGCATGGGAAAGATGTCTTGATAAGTTTTTTACTGCAAGACTTCTGTCCGATCGTCTAATCATGCCGCATCGTTCGATCATAACCACGTGGCGCGGCCAACTACGCGATCTGATAACGTTGACAACAAAACAATGTTTTTCGTTGCCAAGTGGAAACGACTCGCAGATATTTTGATCATTTCTTGATCGATTATGCATTCTCCATCCGCATCATTCTGATGCACGTAAATAGGTATGAGAGCGACATATTGTTTCTTATCACGTTAATCATTTCAATGAAATCGGAATTTATTGTAATCAATTCCTTCCAAATTGTTTCAATGAAAAATTTTATGCTTTATCAAAATCTTTTGCTTTTTAATTTTTTATTCAAAAATACAAAAATCCATGAGATCACACTTCAAAATCTAGATCTATTGTTGATGATCGAGTTCTACTACTTCTTGTCAAAGATTTTAAAGAAGGCATTAAGCTAGGTTCACAAGCATGCGGAGGTTTTGAGAAATATTCATGGTTCATACATTCCACAGCCGAAATTCGTCTCTTTGGATCGTAAGCCAAAAGGCGTTTCAGTAATGCGAGACATTCTTCGGACAAGTTTGGAAAAACCGAGCGCAGTCTATTGAACGATTGCTCTTTGAGTTCAAACTCCAATTCTTTCATATCCGGCCAAATAGTTTTGTTAGGAGTTCCCAACAGGTTGACTATTAGGCGAATCTAAAATCATGCTATTTAAAGCGATTATCATCACCCATGCAAGATCAACTTTTAACTTTTTTTCAAATTTTTGTTCAAAAATTTCTGCTTAAAAACCGAATTTCTGCTTAAAAATGAAATTTGACTAAAAATTGAATTTTTGAAAAAAGTACTCCCATGACTCACTTAAAAAAGTGACCGGAAAATACCTGGTGTATTTCATCCTTCCCCGGTAATAAAGGTTCATGTTTAATCAGCTCGCCGAGTATACATCTAAAATAATCAAAATTATACACATCTCTCATAATTAATCAAACTTGCCCAGCAGCCCACATATCTAAGGCAGGTGTCTGACGTTCATCTCCAAATAAAAGCTCTGGTGGACGATACCTTTAAAATATAGATGTATTCAAGCAAAAAAAAAAAGACTGCTATTGCAAACCCCATAGTGTGAAACACGATAATCTGAGTAAAATCTTACCAAAGTGTTACTACACGTGGTGTCATTTTCATTGCTGGTTCTCCAAAACCACGTGTTAACCCAACTAAAAAATCCAGTTTTATATACATGCAGAATCAAAAAAATTTACAATCAGCAATTTTGAGAATTCCTTCATCAGTTAACAACAGATTTGATACCTGAAAAATTGTATATGTATTTTGTACTTATACACATTGCCCCCATGGAGATAGGAGAGGGGATATGTATAAGGCAGGGCTCGGAATCATAGGGGGATGAGAGGGGGCTCTGGTGCTGGGTTGGGTCCTCAAAATTTACCTTTGTCACGTTTTTGAAAATTTGCCAAAATTTTGGGTAAAAACCTAAGGGGGACCAAGGTGATTTTTTCGAGCTTTTCAAAACAATTGCAAAAATTTGGTCGATTTTGATGTAAAAAATGACCTTTTTAGTATAAAAAACGAAAATTTTTTATGAAAACCATAGATTCTGAGGAAGCATAGTTCTCTTGGTGCGCCACCGGACCGTCCAATCTTGCAAGTTAAGTAACATTGGACCTGGAGCGTCTAAGTTCGGTTTCCGTAGCCTTGAGCTGTGGAATACCCTGGCCTCGGGACGTTGGGCATGCGCAAAAAAGCCCCAGTAATTTGGGAGTAAATCCTCTTGTGGGCTCTCGCTCGGCCCCAGATAATTTCCAATTAAAACCTTTAAATCGCGATGTATGATAAATCGTTCATGTAAATATTTAAGTCCTTCAAACAGTTGTAATACAAGGCATTTAATTTGAGGTTCTGTAAAAGGCAGCTTCATGTGATCCATTAAATTACCTAGATCCTAAATATGCTTAATTTAAAATAAATATGCCTAATGTTTTCCTGCGAAATTTCAATTTCTACGCATCACCAGTAGCGTACCCAGGGGCGCCCCACCAAAATTTTCTTAATAAAATGGAAGAAAATAGGGAAATTTTCGAAAAATTTTATTGAAAAAATGAAATTTTTGGGTTTTGCCCTCACAAAATCGAAAAAATCAAAATCTTAGATATGCTACTGCGCATCACTACCCCACCGCCGAATTAAGTTAGAGTAATTTATGATCTTTAAACAATCGACATACCTGTTGACAAAACTCCATAACTAAATAAATTTTCCCGATGCTACGTCCAACAGCCATTTCCTTAAGCTTAACGATATTTCGATGTTTTGCTTTCATCAAAGTATGAATTTCACGAAAAGTAGCCAAAGACAAGGGATCGATTTCTTTCTCAACTCGGATTTTCTTTAATGCAACTCGTTCTTTCGACTTTTTATCAATTCCTTCATAAACTACTCCATAAGTTCCCTCACCGAGCCGCTTAACTTTTTCAAATTCGTCCACTGAACGACAAGCACCATAACCAATTTCATCCTGAAGAAAAACTTTATTTCATTTTAAACAATCGATTTATACCAAAGATATAGCATGCTTTTTCATAGTTAAAATCGATGTATAGATAAAAGCATCATTTTCTTCAGAATTTTTAGATTCGTCCATAATTGAAGGCCTATTACAGGGTGTATAAAAAACCGAAATTTGAGCAAATTTTTTATGTTTTTCGACCCGAATTTTTTCTTTAAAAATCCTTAAAATGACCCATATGGGGGTAATTTTATGCGGAAAATCGATTGCGCGAATTCCCGAAGCTTGAAAATGATTCCAGATTCAGGAAAGTGTGTAAATTTGTATTTTTAGCTTATATATATGTTACGGGAATCAGTTCAAATTTTCCAGGGAAAATCAGATGCGTTCCCGAAAACAGATTTTACCGTAACATATACACACTTACTTTCCTGAATCAGGATCTGGAAACATTTTCAAGCTTCGGGAATTCGCGCAATCGATTTCCCGCATAAAATTACCACTATAAGATTCATTTTAAGGATTTTTAAAGAAAAAGTTCCGGTCGAAAAACATGAAAAAATCGCCCAAATTCCGGTTTTTTTCGATACACCCTGTACTAAAGGTTGTAAATCAAATATTATTTCAGTATCTCCTTTTAACTTATTTTAATTATTGCAACAGGCCACTGGAGTATAATAACTCGAAAAAGTTCTATATAAAGTCTTAATAAATTTATTATCCGAAGTTAAAAAATACACGTTTTCATATAAAATGTATTTAAACAAAATAAAGATCAAAAACTAACAGAAATAGATGAAATAGGGATGTCATATCGATAATTTTATATCGAAGTGAAAATTTTTCAATATTTTCATATCGATATATAAAATTGATTATTTTTTAGGTTAAAAACTGCTGTGATAAGATTGGGAAAAAATTCCGATACAACAAAGAGTTTAGAATTTCTTCCCAACCTCACAATTTTTAAGCAAAAACTGTAAAAAATAAATTTTTTAAAGTTTTAAAAAGGGGTAAACTTTGCAGCAGTATCTCCGAAAAAATTCTTTTTTTTTGAATTTTTGCAAAAATGACTTTCCTAGGGTAATTTTATGTGAAAAATCGATTGCGTGCATTATCGAAGCTTGAAAATGCTTGATTCAGGGAAATAAGAGTGTGTAAAAAATCCAAAATTTTCATATTTTCGCCTCAATACACACTCTTATTTCCCTGAATCAAGCATTTTCAAGCTTTGGGAATGCGCGCAATCGATTTTTCACATAAAATTACCCCTAAAAAAAGTCATTTTTGCAAAAATTAAAAAAAAGAAGTTTTTCGGAGATACTGCTACAAAGTTTAAAGTAAAAATTGCCAAAATTAAATTTTGAAACAAAAACCCTTCAAATTCTTTTCAGTACCATGAAAATGTTCAGGGAGAGGCAAACATTGAAACAAAATGTTCTAGGGGAGGAGTATAATCTTTTTTGAGAAATGGAAAATAGCAGTAATAATAGATCAATTGAACAACTTTATAGAACTTAACTTTTTATGAAAAACTTTCTTCCATTATTTGAGCTTTTGAGTTATATTCCTAATATTTCTAGAATATCATGTTCAATTAATGAAATAAAGGTTTTCATGAAAAGTGATTTTTTTTAAAGAACGATAATTTTGAATTTTCTGTTGTCCAATGATTTCGTTTCAATATACAGATTTTGTTTAGTCCCTGATTTGCCTGATTCAATCGGTGCTATAAAAGTCTTTTTCAAAAATTCGACAATATTTTCCATTTTCCAAAAAAGATTTATAGGCCTCTGGTCATTGGCTAGTCAATTCTTTAAGCTATTTTCGATTGAAAACAGCAAGAAGAAAAATCGTCTTAATTTCTTGAGTTTGTTCAAAAATTTGCTCCTCCCTGATATTGAGAAATGTGCTACTTATGATGACTGAATATCAAAAAATCACAAGATTATCAATGAGCAATTTGAACAAAAACAGGAAGCTTTGAAAAAGAAACGACGCATGAATAACCCATGGACATAAAAGAAGCAGCCGCTAAAAGAACGATAATTGTTTTTTTTACAGGGTGGTGCAAAAAAAAAACCGCAATTTTGAAACTTTTGAGGGCCATTTTTTCGAAAAAAAATTTTTTTCATGATTTTTTCAGAAATGACCCTTATAGGGGTAATTTTATGCGAGAAATCGATTGCGCGCATTTCCGAAGCGTGAAAATGCTTCCTTGACCCTGATTCAGGGGAATAGATGTGTACATTGAAGCGAAAATAGACAATTTTTGAAATTTCTTCCTAAAAATCATATTTCTGATGGTAATTTCATGCGGAGAATCGATTGCGCGCATTCCCGAACCTTGAAAACGCTTCTTTGATCCTGGTTCAGGGAAGGAGTCGGTGTATTGAAGCGAAAATCAAACATTTTCGGATTTTTATGAGAAAACCATCGATTCTTAGGTTTTTCTAGGCGAGGAATCGATTGCNCTAAAATCGAACACGAAAAAACGTTAATTTTTATAACTGCTAGATTTTCAACGAGCTCTCTCCGAGGTGTAATTAAGGACCAGGAGTCCAGTGGGAAAAAGTTGCTGCCATTGTTTTGTTGATATTCGGAAAGTTGATGAAAAATGGAGAATTGTTTATTTTTACGCATGTTGATACCGCATACCTTGTATGCGGTGTCAACATGCCGTAAAAACAAAAAATGTTCCATTTTTCATGAACTTTCCGAATATCAACAAAACGGCAACTTTTCCCCCCACTGGACCGATCCTTTAAGGGGATCGAACAATGAGGGGGTAATCGACTTTCCTATATCTGACAAAGACCGAAAACGAAAATTTCCTTCGCATGCTGGAAAAAATCACCAAGGAGCGATTGTTTTTGTAAAAAATTTAAAATAGAAAAATTAGTATATTTTAGGATATAAAATTTCGTTGATATCTCCATCCCTATCGGCAACTAACTACGCTATGAATTTCCCCTGTGAAATTTGGCAAACTTTTGGAGATCCCCTCTCTTTGTAAACGTTAGTGATTGGACTAGATACATGGGGAAAACAGTTTAGTTATAGGATAAAGCCATTTCCATTTTTTAAATGGTTTACCCAAAACAAGGCTATATATTGAATGGCTAGTACTTTTTAACGCAATACTTTTGCGCAAAAATTTTTTCTTGAGTAAAAAATACATGCGCAAAAAAGTATTTTTTGCGCGAAAAAAGTATTTGCGATATTGAATAGCCTAACCGGTGTCAATCGTTTCAACTATATATACAGACAAAAATATGGATCGAATTTCCGACACGTTGAAAATAGTAAAAATAAAGCACGGCAGTAAAATCATACAATTACTAGTAAACATTTAGAATAGTATTGCGATACAGTTTAATTGAAAAAGTATCATGAAAAGAATGAATATTGTACAAAATTGGCAATTCAAATAAGGCAGTGGCGTAGCCAAAGGGAGGGAGAAGTCGGGCAACTTGCCCCCATTCCGGCCAAAGACTAGAAAAAATCATATCAGGGTCCCTCCTTATGCCAGCCGAAGGTCGGTAAAAAATTTCGTAAGGGTCCCACTTATAATTTTTTAAATTTTTCAAAAATATCGATTTTTTAAACGTTTTAATCATTTTTTTATCTTTAAAAAATTCAAATTTTCCTTTGAAAACACTTTCCCCTCATTCTGGATTTTTGGCTACGCCACTGAAATAAGGATAGAGAGCATAGGGTGGAAGCTTGTTGAAGGCATAGACAAGAACGGGATGAAACGATCGTTCAAACAACATGACAAGAACGGGACGACAATTGTGCTTGTAATTCCCTTCATCGTCCCGTTATTATGTATGCCTTCTTGAAGCTAAGAGACTAGGATGGCTATATACGGAAGACGAGTTGAAAACTAAATTCGATTTGCCGCGACTATTTGACTACAATACTTTCAGAACGTTGTTTTCCAGCTTCAGATGAATCGGCAATACAGCCATCTATATGCCCATTTTCAGATGCTTTATTCTGAATTGAGCATCGCACATCTTGTTTGCAACTGCTAAATACAACTTTAGCCTTATTTTTATGGAACGAACAAATTCAACCTTGGGTCAAATGTTCCATTTTCATAAATGGGGAGAATTCCAGAAGAACAAGTCGACGACGTCCCACATGAGTCATGCTTACTTCTGCCTTCTATATCTAGGATTTCAAATTCATGGTTCGATGAGTCAATACTCTCATAGCGATTTCGGTGATGATAGCCATTGTTTAACGGGATCTGTAAAAGTCAGTCCTTGTTTTAAAGAATCAGTATTTTCATTGATAAGTTTGGTACTAGTGAACATTAGGTATCGCACTTAACATAATTTTTTTTCAACAAATTTTAACTTATTTTCGTTGAAAATGATCTCACTTGGGATAACTTTATGAGGGAAATTGATTGCGCGCATTGACAAACATGAAAACGAGTTTTTTCGGAAATTTTCATACTTTGTCAATGGAAAAATTTTAAAATTTGACCATTTTCTCTTCAATACAATATCTTGAATCGGAGTGAGGAAAGCATTTTCAAGGTTCGGAAATGTGCGCAATCGATTTCCCGTATAAAGTTTCCCCTAGAGAAAGTTATTTCCAAAGAAAAAAAAGCTAAAAATTTTTTTTTTGAAAAAAATCACGTTAAGTCTCGCTAATCCTTAGTAGTACCAAATATTCTTCAACAGTTCTAGTATATTTTTGCTTACCCCATTGCATTGTGATGTACGCGAAACTCCATTCTCTTCACAAATGTTCTTGCTTGAAGCTAGTTGTTTTGTTTGCAGATTTTCAATCTCCTATAAAAAGTACAATGTATATAGCGCGATTACTTCAAAGCATACTTCTAGTAAGCGCTTATATTCGGCTATCATACGATCTTCATAAGGAATTGGCACTTTTGTCAAACCATCAATATCCAAAAAATCCTACAAAATTGTTATAATTTTTTACAAATAAAAAATTAATTTCAAAAAGCTCACTAAAGGAAATTTGGAAGTGGCCGACAGGTTTTGCCTAGGATCATTCGAGCAATTTCTGGCACAATTATGCTGTAGTGACCCGTTTAAAAGATGATTTCTAAAAAGAAAGTTTGAAACTACTACACAATAGGGGGCACCCACGTGAAAAAATTTTCAAAATTTTTTCTGTAAATGACCCTTCATGCGGGAAATCAGAATCTGACATTTTCGAAGCGAAAAAACGCTTCCCTGATTCAGGAAGGCTTGTGTATTTAAGCGAAAAGTCGCAAAAATGCGATTTTTGCGACTTTTCGCTTCAATACACAGGCCTTCCCTGAAACAGAAAAGCGTTTTTTCGCTTTGAAAATGTCAAACTCGGATTCCCCCGCATGTTTTTACCCCATTTACAAAAAATTTTTCACGTGGGTGAATTTTGTGCTCTATCATATGGTATATTAACTTTTCAAAAGTATACTGTTCCATTAAAAAAAAAGTAAAAATGTTTAGTCAAAACTTACGAATAAACATTAGGAGATAGACCATAACATTGCTCTAATGATGTCAAGCTAGACGCTGATTGTGAGCGGGAAAGCGTGCATACTTTTTCTTTATCTGTAATAGAATCACTCGTGTGTATTCCATTTCCATTATTACTGGAAGCTGGAGCTCGCATTTCTTCCTCCTGAAAGGGAATACATTATTCAATATAATAATTCCCTAACTAACCGGGTTATTTATTAGTGTGTCGGCATCTGTACAACAATAGACCTCCTTCCAAAGCCGTATCTCAGAAACTCCAACAGGGCATCGCAGTCTTTTCTTATAACGCTTTTCATATGCCGGATTCACAAATATACGATTGTGTTCGCCCAGAAAATCCCATACGGAAAAAAGTCGGATGGCGTTCAATTTCTCAGCAGGATTCTCGTCGATTTCCGCATTTTCATGGCTTTTATCTGGGTCTAATGACTGATTTTCAGAGACACATTGTTCAGAAGCATCTTTTACGCTATTAAATAAGAAAGTTCCAAACAAGCCGGAATACGAGTGCTGCGCCAACTTCATCAAATAGCGTTGGTTGAATTCAAATGCTTCTGGGTTTAGAATCCATAACTGATGAACACAGTCTAGCCTAACAATAAAGAATTAAAATATTGTCCCTCTTTACAGAGTGAGCCAGAAAAACTTTTGCGTTTCCGATGAAAAATTTTTTTTGATCCCATTTATCCTACTCTTTAAAGGAGGAGGGAGTTATCGCAAAAATTTTTTCGATAAACGTAAAATGCTCGAAACAATGAAAAAATACTGTTTTCGAGGAAAAATCGGAAAAAATTTTTTGGGTGTTTTTGGCCTTACAGCAAGTTTCGATCAATAAAAAAGATCAAAAAATCCTAAAATGGCCAAAAAAAACACCCAAAATTTTTTTCTCGAATTTTCCTCAAAAACAGTATTTTGTTCATCGTTTCGAACATTTTTTACGTTTTCCGAAATTTTTTTTTGCGATAACTCGCCTCAATCGGCCCTCCCCCTTTAACAAGTTACCATTGAAGGAAGACTGGCGAGCGTTCATTTGGGTCTCCATTTAGAATTCCATTGCGATCAGCAAATTTATGTCCGAATTCTATCCATTCTCTCCTTACAAGAGCTTCGAATCCCTAGAAAAAAATTTAGAGGTTGTGAAGTTCATTGATAAGTTACCTGGAAAGTGCGATATCGTGGATCTGCTATCAATTTGCATAAAGAGACAATTTGTGTAGTGCGATCCCAGCCGTCCGAACAGTGCACAATTGAGCTGGTTCCTAAAATTTACGAATAACACGAACTGTGAAATCCAGGGTTGCAGGGATATTCCCGATTCCAAGGAATTTGGAAAAGTTGCGGGAATATTCCCGTTGCCTGGTTTCTCAATAAAATTGTCTTCCAATGATCTACCAATCGTTTCAATAAACACAATTTTATTGAGAAATCAGACATCGTTGCATATTCCCGCAGCTTTCCCAAATTCGGAAATTTGTGCAACCCTGATAACATCTTCTTTTCTCTTACCATTATTACACAATGCATCAGTAATTCGTTTACTAACATTAATCAAATTGGCAATATACAAAAACCACATGGTTCCTTGTAGCGATTGAAGGAAAAATTGTTCGTCGACTGGCGCGAATAGCAAGTTTCGGAGCTGATGAAAGCTATAGCGTATGTTATGGATGTTTGGCAAGCTCATAAACTCGACTTCGGAGTTTGGATAAGTATCACTCGTCTCAAAGCCACCGCCTTTCGCTTTATTTGCCCAGGCAGCGGTGTACGATCGAGCATCGACAATAAGGATTTTTGGTTTCTTATCTTTTGTAACTACTGAGCGAACAATGTTGTTGTACATTTTCACATCTTCGTCGTTCGGATTGCCGAAGAATCCAATCGATGGTTGAGCACAGCGCATTAAAACGCCCCCTGTTTTACGGCATCTCCAAACGGCGGTAGCAAAACGCTGGAAAAAACGACCTAAACGAAGTTTTTTCAAGTCTTCGTCGTTGACATTCGATGGCACTATCAAATACTGAGGGTATGTTGGACAAAGGCTAAATTAGCGAAATTTTAGTAAATATAGTCGAAAATTTTTTGGCTACCATGAAACTTTTTATCAGGAAACGTGTACATTGAAACGAAAAGAAACGCGGACCATTATATAGTTTTTATACATCCCTGTGTGGTCGTATGAAGGAAAAATGAGGATTGGTACTAACTAATCATGATTCCTTATATATCTTTTTTGATGTATCCTTGCGTGATCGTATGGTGGGAAAATCAGGATTAGTTAGTACTAACCCTGATTTTCCCGCCATACAACCACGCAAGGATGCATCAAAAAGCTATATAAGTTTCTTTTCGTTTCAATGTATACGTTGCCTGATCAATGAAAAGTTTCGTGGTAGTCAAAAAAATGTCGACTATAGTGAAAAGCTTACTCAAAATCCTTGTTTGCAGCACTGATTCTCCATTTTTCCGCGTCAAATCCAAGAGCTTTAAACTCCTTGTCGATTTCAAGAAGAACAGTATTCGACGAAAGGGTTCCTGCACCCTTACGGACCCACTCTGGCATATGATCTTTGTGCGCTGCTTCGGCGGTGAATTTAAAGGCGAATATTTCCTCTGACTTTCGGGCAGTACATGTCTTTTGAGTTAATTTCGTAAACCAGGTCATCGCTGTTGTACTATTTTCTGCTTTTAGCCTAAATTTTAGGCTTATCATGGGCACTAGTTTACCTTAGTGCTCACCTCTAAATTCATTCAAAATTCAAAAATTTGAAGAATTGAACAAAAAAGAAAAATGGCAAAAAAAAACAAAAAATTCATCAAAACTTGCAAAATTTGACAAAACACATCAAAATTTGAAAAAATCTATAGAAAAATAAAAAAAATTCGCGAATTTTTTAATTTTTGACAAATTTAGCAAATTTTGTTGAATTTTTTTGTTTTTTTCGAATTTTTGTTAAATTCTTCAAATTTTTATACTTTTTGATGAATTTAGAGATAAGCCTTAAAGTAAACTAGTGCCTATGTAGTCTAAATTTGAGTTTATCATGAATTATATGAAAAATATAATTACCGAATCACTTTGCCATCTCTACAATGAACCAACAAAAAGATTAAATCTTTCGCTTCAATGGAATCAACCATGACCAATGGAATCGCTGTAGCTGCATTGTGGTTATGTGAGACTAGGATAATACGATACTGTGTCAGATAGAGTCGCACATGGACTAATTCTACTGTACTATCAATGGATTCACCAGGCAACAAAGTTAAGTTCGTTTCACATGAATCATTTTTAGATGTCTGCTTTACAGGCAACTAAAAAAATTAACATATATAAAATACCAATTTTTTTATTTTTATGCATAAAGGGAAATCTTAAATTTAAGACAAATGACAGCTCTATTATGTTTTTGCCCAAAATTTTAGAAAAATTTCGAAAAAACGTAAGGGGGACCCACAGTAAAAATTAATTCTACTACTATAAACGTGTAATGTTTGGTGTTCAGACGATCTCGAGAACGTTTGATTTTAACCCCGAATGCTAAAACTAAAGTTGTATGAGACGAAAAAAGACTTTTGACACAAAAAATTTTTCCTCACAGATTTTTTTCTTCGAAACTATTTTACTCTAGAGTAAAATTTTGAAACGCTCGGAAGGAGAAGCGATCGGGAGTCTTCACACTCATCACTTCGTCTCCCCTCCGAGCGCGATAGTGTGTCCGGCTCCCAGTACTTACACGTTTATAGTAGTAGGATAATTGGTTCAAAACTGTTATGCTTTCAGGCATTATCCCAGATGACTGAAAACATACAATTTTGAACCAATTACTTTCGATCTTGTATGCCTGATAGCTAAATGAAAAAAATACCTTATTAACAACGGTTTGACCTAGAGGTTCGTCATCGACTAAGTGTCCATTTGTAACTGAATCCACCGATAGTTTGGGATTGTCGTTCTCGCAATAGCAATGATCGTCAACACTCACTTCACGAGATGCCTCTCCAGTACACGGCATTTAATAGAGCGTTAGCAATAATAATTTTAGGAATTAGGTTTAATAGTAATCAGCGTTTATAACTTTCGAATAATATTTGCTAAAAAATTTTTAAAAAAGCTTAAACACGAATCACAAAGTGTGCACGGGGGTCCCGAAAAATTTTTTGGTACTCCTCCTGCACACGTATGCTCACAAATGTTGATAAAAATGGGAATCTTCGGAAACTGCTCATTATCACGTGCTCCCGCGAAAATTTCATCATTTTTGTTTAAAACGTTCTATATAGGGGAAAGCAAAAATTCTGACCCAAGGGGCAAAAGTCCTGACATTTCAAAAACGTCTCGACAATTCTGGACTAGAAAACACCTTTTCTGCGTTTTTGACAATGTCAAGACTTTTGTCCGCGTGAGTCAGGACTTTTGTCCGCCTAGATCAGAACTTTTGCCTCCCCCTGCCCTCTACAAACATACAAAAACATGCAGTTTTTGGATATGCCTATTTTTGGACAACTTTTCGCCGCGTTAGGTTAATTGACCATTAACAACGAATTTATGCACAAAAAAAGTGCAACTAGTTAGCAGCACGCTTGATAAATATCGATGTCAATTCACGAGACAAAACCAGCCCATAAGATAACAAAGAAGTCCTTAATAGCCTACTTCTAGTCCTGGAATCGAAAAAAAACAACAAAACAGCGGCAGAAATGGAACCAAAACGCCAATAGATTGCATGACGGTGACGGGTGCGCTTCGATGGCCTACGAATCACTCGCCAACATGCGCATATCGATCGACACGTTCGGTGCTCTCTGCATCTCTCTCTCACTACAAACTACCCGTCCAAGTCAGACACAAAAACGAGACTTTTTAGATGCAATGTTTCGCGACATTTTCTTCTCTTACTCCTCTCCTAGCATACTTCAAATTTTCCACAACATCTTCACACGCTGTGAGGTGTGTGGGAATCCCAATTCGATAATTTTTGTTGGTCAGCAAAAAAATTTATGAAAAACTCTAAATTCTAACACTGATAAAGTCAGTTTCAGTTTGAAAAAAATAGAAATCACATTATTTTTCGGCCAAAAATTACATAAGGGTCCAGTGACGGGCTCTAGGAACTTCCACAACGAAAAAAGCGGAACTTCCACAACGGAACTTGTTGTAGAAGTTCCGCTTCTTTCGTTGTGGAAGTTTCTAGAGCCGCCGGAAAGGATTTGTATGCGTTGTAGAAGTTCCGCATGTCGTTTTGAACCCCTTTGTGGAAGTTCCTAGAGCCCAGTGGCGTACCCAGAAAAAAATTTTGTGAGGGCCCAAAAACATAAGGGCTCCCCTTATGATTTTTTATACAAATTTCCCCCCAAAAATCGGATTGGTCCCCCTCCCCAGGGCCCGAAAGGGACCCACTTTTTTGGGACCCCATGGGTCCGGGACCCAAGGACCCCGGACCCATCCGTTTTCTCTACTTTGTCGAATTTTTCAATAATTTTTTCAAAAAATGCCTTTTTCTCGGGTTTCCTGCGCATCAGCATGTCAAATAAACTTCATTAAACCCCTTGGGGTAATTTTTTGACGAGTATTAAATTTGTTAAAAAATATGATCAAGTGGGTCTCTTGGGTCCGGGACCCATTTTCGGCCCCTGGTCCCCCCCTTACGTTTTTCGAAAAAATTTTTTGTTGAATTCTTGAAGCTTTAGCCAAAAAAACAGCGCCGCAAGTGCGAAATTTTTTAAAATAGCTGTTTTTATGTTGAAAATGCTCAGAAAATCATGATTTTTGATTTTTAAAAATGGAAATTTTTGGACTTTTGAAAAAAAAAAATCATAAGGGGGAAGCATTAGGTTTTTAGTAAAAAAAATTTTCACAAATTTGGGGAAAAACATAAGGGAACCATAAAAAATTTCCACTTTTCGGATTTTGGGGGGGGGGACCGCCCCCTGGGTATGCCACTGTAAGGGTCCCCCTTATGATTTTCGTCTTCCAAAAAGTGGGTCCTCCCCCCGAAATTCAAACCTAGCTAACAAGGGATATGCACGAAGTGACGCTTGAATTTGAAATTTTTTATATATTCTGAAAGGGATACCTGATAACTCTTTGGAAATAACAAAATTAGCTACTATAATTCTAATCCTGAGGAGATAAAAAAATTTTAAGAAAAGGCAAAAACTTTTGGACAGCAAGAGTAAAACCCTGGACCGTCAGGTCATTGGCCTGCAATCAATCCACTGAACCATTCTGCTTTAAAAAAAATAAAAACACAAAAACCCTGGTTTTTTCATAGGTCAAAATTTCAATGTTTCAAGGACAAAATTTCAAGGATAAAAATCCATGGCACCCTAGGAAAATTTGTCTGCGGAAATGTTTAGCCATATATTTACAAGGGGGCAAAAGTTTTACTTACAGGGGGCGGAGAAGTCCTGGCAAAGGATGTACGAAGTCCTGACATAAGATGCAAAAGGTCCTGACATAAGTTGGCACGAAATACTGAGATAATATGCAAAAAGTTCTGTCTGTTTTAGCATACATAGGTTTATGTCAATTATTTCCGGAGAAATCCTCAAAAACA